>CM038682.1:518319270-518577630 GCA_021605205.1 Aegilops longissima
GTATGTGCCTTGTAATATCCCATTGAGGTAAGATAAGGATATTTCACAACTGCTGGCTGTATTTTGCCACTTTCATCGAAAATTAAGTTTAGTACTATACTTGTGCTCCCTAATTGACATGCCAAATCTTACATTGAAGGCGAAGCTTGTATGCATTATTGAACCAAGTGATGATGGGGAAGAACAAGCGGAAGAAAAACAAAATCAACTCCGGTCTGTAATGAAGCCCTTGGGCTGTGATGACACAAGTAATGATATAGTTTTGCATCTTAATTTATTGCTATGGCTGGAACGAGCAATTGTTTTGCCACTGATTTGATGCCATACATAATTATCTCTACTTGTGCAAATAGGGATCTTCTTTGAAGATACCATATATTTTAGTGGAATTGCACAAGAAGATGTTGGAAACATTAAACTAATTGAGGAGTATATAGTAAGCATGGCCACCCCCGTAGATAGCAACAGATGGTTCCCGAGAAGTGCTTCATCTGTATGCTCCACACAATCAGCCTCCTGAGAAAGGTTGGTACTTGCCCACTGATTTCATCCATATGATTGAGCTTTGTCATCTCTATTGGTGTTGTGCTACTGTTTAGATACTGTCATGAAATATTGGTATTGTCCTTGGGAAGTGCTTCATCTTGTTGTTTTAAATATTTCCTTTCCTTTTTTTCGAGCAAACATGGATGCTAGCATTTAGTAGTCCTCTTGTCTTTGCACAACAGGATCATCTTCCTCTGAAGAAGAATATGGAGTACGTGAAGTGACTAGTTCCGATTATGCCAGGATGAAGAAGCACTGTCTATCTTATCATCAGGAGAAGCAGTTGAAGGATGGTTACATTACTCCCCACAAGACCAAACTAACTTCAGCTCAGAAGGACTGAAAAATCTCCATTTTTTTCTTTGTGATCTGTGAGTACAATGTTGTTCTAGGATTCTTTCGGTGAGTTCCATTTTTCTAAAAGTGTGCTCAACATGGACCATGTATGTGCCTGTTGAAACTGTCAATTCATAGTATAGTTTGCTTTATACTAATCACATTTTTGTATTTGTGCAAACAGGGGTGCTCAGCTTGATTTCAACGGGAACTGCACAAAATGTTCATGAATACATCGAATCATTCATTTCCACCACAAGAAAGGAGGTGCCCATAAGTTCAAGGCATTGCAACATATAAGGGCAAAATCATACAAGCTACGCGCGAATTTGGTTGATTTTGGTGGAACTACACAAAAAGAACAACTGGTTTATTTAGCATGAGTTGCCATGTCAATGTCCGAACTGATGGCAAACCCTGCCCATTCCACAATCGTATGCATTTGATATTTTGGAATGGGACAACCTTGTTAAATTTTGCTCATTGATTTTAGCAAGATATCGTTTGATATTTTCTAATGGGACGCCTTTCTTTGTCGGCAATGGCGATCAATTTTTCTTTATTCTTTAGTTGTGAAGTAAATATTGCCTCGACATGTGAGTCACTTTGAGATGCATAATCATTGATTGTTTTGAATGTTCTCTATGAATTGCCAGGCCTGTGTGTTTGATTGCAATGTCGTAAACGCTAAAAGCTGCTCAAACTCTTTGTACTCCTACATTCCTTTTACTTAGCACATTGTGAAAGTGCATACTTTTTGTATAAGATTGGTCAAAGTAGAGATACTTTGACTGCAGACAAAACTTGTATGCACACTAGAAAGGACCGGAGGGAGTACATGTGAAACTGCTGCAAACGTGGTGATCACCCAGGGAATAATGCTAGTATGTATTGTTTTGCATGTTCATCCGATGCCAGTGATACAGGAATTCGAACTAATCGAAATAAATTCATTCATACACGGTCGGATTTCATATAAACATGCCGGATTTCATTACATTTCATACATTCTTTAGCTAAAAAGGGGTGTTTGTGGCCGCATGCATCTCCCAGATGCAGAGGCCGGGGGTCATCCTCCTTTTTGAAAAAAAACTAAAAAGGGGTGCGCTGGAGGTATAATTAATTAACGAAGCTACCCACTGTGTCCCGCCGAGCGAGCAGAAGCTTGGTGGCTTAGCGCAGGTGCAGTTGTGTAATCGACATGTGGCCTGTTGGGCCCACGTGTCGATCCACCAAGCGCATCAGCGATTAAGTAGAAGCAGCGTTCTTCTCGGCGCAGCTCTCCGACTCACGTCGCCGCCAAGAAGCTAACCGGCCGTCAATGGTCAACCCGCCTAGCTTGGCTTCAACCGGAGGGTAGCAGCGGTGGCCTTACTTGGACCCAAGTGGCGGTGACCTACCGTGTTCTACTCTTCCTCGTTTTCTGTGTGGCGCGGCCTCTTTGGCAGCGGGGCGGGGCCTCGGCGGAGCCGGCGATGCCTCTGTCTCGTTGCCGGCGGGCGGCGCCTCAGCGGAGCGGTGGAAATCCTCCCCCACGTTGCTGGCACGGTAGGGCCTCGGCTGAGCCGGCGATGTCCTTTGCCTCGTTGTTGGCGGGGCGGGGCCTCGGCGGAGCCGGCGGTGTCCTCTGCCTCGTTGTTGGCGCCGCGGGGCCTCGGTGGAGCCGGCGGTTTCCTCTGCCTCGTTGTTGGTGCCGCGGGGCATCGGCGGAGCAGGGCGTCGTCGACGCCGGCGGAGCGGGGGCTCGTCAGAGCCGGCATTGTCCTCTGCCTCGTCCTCGGTCTCGCCAAACAGCGCCTCGCCCGCTTCGTCGCCCTCTTTGCTAGCCTTTTTGTAGGCGGCCGCAGCCTCCGCCACCCGCATGCGGTACCGCCAGCGCTCGAGGCGGCCCTTGCGGGCGGAGCGGTTCGAGTCGAGCAGCACCTCCTGCCCCGCCCGCTCCGCTGCGATCTGCTCCTCCGCCTGCAGGTGCTCCTGGAGGAGATGGTGGTTGTAGGTGGCGTCGGCCTGCGCCTCCCGGAACTGCTCCTCACGCATCTACCTCACCCTGTCCATATATTGGGCACGGGCCTCGCCGATGGTCATGGTGCAATGCACGGCGAGATGGAGCGGAGGAGGGGTTGGCGCCGGATAAATCGACTACCATGTTCTCCATTTGGGCGTCGTCGTCCTCCGGCTACTGCCGCCAGCGGTCGGCAGCAATGGCTGCTATCTCCTTGTGGTCCATCGTCCGCCTGTCTCAAGAGCGCTGGAGCGAGGAAGCCATGGTGGGCAGTAGTGGTGTGGACAGGAGAAAGGTAACAATGCGGATGATGCGGCTATGGCCGGCGCAGCAGTTTATATAGCAATGGTGGGCAGGCAGAGGGACGGACGTGTGACGCCGGAGTAGCCGCCTCAGCAACCGCGTATCATTAATGTGTGTGACAGATGGACGGACGGACGGCACTTGTGTCGTTTGAAGGCGGAGCAATCGCCTGCACCGGGAAGCGGGGCGGCGCCGATTGTTATTTGAGGCGGAAGCAGCGGGCGAGGATATCACTTTACTTGGATAGGATGACAATGGGGACCCACCAGGTCCATAGCCTCACGTACGCAAGTGCCTCCTTATTATATATATATATAACTATAATTTATTTGCTTCCTTCTGGTTTCCTCACATCACGGTCTCACACCATTGTCTACCTATGTACTCCCTCCTTACCGGTTCATAGGGCTTATCTCAAAATTTTAGTTTTTCCATTTTATAAGTATTAAGAGAAAATTGCATGCAAGGTGCATTAAATTTTAGTTTTTCCATTTTATAAGTATTAAGAGAAAATTTTAGTTTTTCCATTTTATAAGTATGAAAATTTTAGTTTTTCCATTTTATAAGTATTAAGAGAAAATTTTAGTTTTTCCATTTTATAAGTATGAAAATTTTAGTTTTCCATCACATGTTCAGATTGCAAGGTGCATTAAATCAATGCATGCAAGTATTAAGAGAAAATTGACCAATGCATGTACTTTATGCATGCATGCATTGCAATTAATGCATTGATAAACATAATTTTTTGAGGATAACAACAACATTAATTAGGTGCTTTTGCAAAACTAGAAAATGTATTCCACCACTCGCCATCTACCTTGATTGGTGAGATTTTTGAATTGAGCATTATAAACCGGAAAGGAGGGAGTAGTCAATAAGCGAGAGAATTGCACAAGAAGCGCCCGGCAATTTGGGACCAAGCAGCTCGGCGTATTTGTGTTTTGAGGTGTGAGCACCGCAGAGTTTTTGATGTTTACCCCAGATATTAATTTTATCCTCTGAACAACAACGAAAACATCGTTGCAGGTATTAGCTAGGCGGGCTGTGGCCCGTCTAGCCCAGCAGATATCCAGCCCAGATATTAATTTTTTCAAGCTGAAAATGGCTAGCCCAGCTATACTTTTTTAGGAATACCTAGGCAAGGTCAAGTTGTTATTCTCCGCTTGTTGGCTGCAAATCTTTCCTAGGAGGGATGCATTAGGCTTAACAAGAAAATGGGATTTAAAAAATAATAAGTGGGATGTAATTAAAAAAACTGGGTAGTAACTATAAAAAAATGCAACAAACAGTGATTACTTTATAAAAATTATTTTTGGAATATTGAAAATTTTAATTTCATTAATTGTTGCGAGCGGAATGTTTCGTTGGATTTTTACGCAATATAAATTTATATTGAAATTGTATTTAATCTGACTAAAATTTCGGGATAAAAATATTCGGATCCCATCAAAATGTGGGAAATTTTATTGAATTCTGTTTTGAACGGTTGGTTGAAATGGGCTGTACTTTTAACAAAATGGGCTGTAGTAAATTCCATTAGAATTGAAAAATGGGCTACACATTTTTACAAATCTCAAATGGGCTATAAGTTCTCTGCCACACACTTCTGGCCTTACTAAGTTGACGCGTCCCCTAAAAAAACAGAGTTGACGGGTATGCAAGCAGCAGTGGTCGTTGGATGTCCATCCAACGGATGTCGTGCTTCTTCTTCAATCTCGGATAATCTAGCTTCACCCGCCCAAAAAATGATTCATCCCCCTGACATCTGGGGCGCACCGTTTCGGAAGCTGACCTGTGGGCCTACTAAGTTGACGTACCAAGGGCTCTGTCAACTTAGTCAATATAAACTATTCTAGCTGCAGTGACTGTACGATGTCCATCCAACGGCCGTCGTGCTTCTTCAACCTCTGGTCTTCTTGCTCTAGCCGCCCAAAGCAGCGCCGGTTGTGCCGCCTGCTACTGCCTCCCGTGGCCGGTTGTGCTGCCGCGGAGGCCTCACCGCCCCCTACTACTCCCACCGCTGGCCAGGCCATCCCTCCACTCACCCACTGACCCACACCCCCTGTTATTCTGCGGCAACGGCAGCGCAGCCGAACCAGTGAACCCTCGTACTCCTCTCCGCGTGTGCATCCACTACCGCGTCTTCCCCGGTGCCGCGTCGTCCCCTTCCTAGGCCTCGCCGTCGTCCACCGCCGTGGTGCTCTCGGCGTGCCGTGGTCAACGTGGTCAAGGAACGACTTCCATCGGACGTGGGTCATGCGTGGAGAGGCTGACAGCTGGGTCCACGGCAACCGCAAGGAAGTGCCTCCTTATTACGCGCAAAATAATTATTCCTCCACCTGACAGCGGGGACCCACTAGACGGGCCACCGTATTTCGCGAAAAAAATGATTCGCCCCCCGATTGCTGGGACCCACGAGCTACATCTTCGCATGCAAGGAAGTGCGTCCGGGAAAAACGATTCACCACCCTGACTGCTGGGACCCACTAGGTACACCTTCGCACGCAAGGAAGTGCGTCCGAAAAAAACGATGGGCCCCCCGACTGCTGGGACCCACCAGCTACACCTTCGCATGCAAGGAAGTGCGTCCGGGCAAAAAAAAACGATTCGCCCCCCTGACTGCTGGGACCCAACAGCTACACCTTCGCATGCAAGGAAGTGCGTCCGAAAAAAAAATGATTCGCCCCCCTGACTGCTGGGACCCACCAGCTACATCTTCGCAGGCAAGGAAGTGCCTGACAGTCGGCACCCACCTGGTCGAAGCGTACGTAGCGTTGTCATCCGGGTCGCGAACGTGTACGTACATACTGTTTGATGTAGAGGCGCACACGTGTCATAGTAGAGGCGCGCACGTGTAAGTAGAGGCGCCGCACGTAGCATGTACACGCGTCGTCTGCGCCGTGGTGCAAGAAAGAAAATACGGTCACGTATGTGTACATCTGGCGGGTCTCGAACGCCTAGTCACGCATACCGCCAAAGCGGAGGAAGCAGACCTCCCACGGGTAAGCGGGGTCCTGTTGATCGGGAGGGTGTGGCGTACCACAAAACGGAGGAAACAGACCTCCTAGGGTGAAGCGGGGTCTGTTGATCGGGAGGGTGTGGTGTATCGCAAAAACGGATGAAACGGACCTCCCACGGTCAAAGCGGGGTCTGTTGATCGGGAGGGTGTGGCGTGCATCAAAAACGGATTTAAACGGACCTCCTACGGTCAAGCGGGGTCTGTTGATCGGGAGGGTGTGGCGTACCGCAAAAGCGGAGAAGCGGACCTCCTACGGTCAAAGCGGTGGTCTGTTGATCGGGAGGGTGTGGCGTACCACAAAGCAGACGAAACATACTTGTGTTGGGCGCCACGGTGAAACGGGGGGGTGTGGCGCATCGCAAAGCAGGACTCCACGGGATCTGTTCATCTCCTTTGTCGACCTCCTCCGGCCTCCACGGGCTACCGTCGACCTCCTCCAGCCTCCACGGGCTCCTGTTCATCCAGCCTCCACCGCGCTTACTCCACAGCTCTTGTTCAACCACCCTCCACGGGCACCCCTCCACCGTCTCTGTTCATCCAGCCCTCCACACCACGGGGTCCTGTTCAACCACCCCTCCACGGCCACCCCTCCACCGTCTACTGTTCATCCAGCCCTCCACACCACGGGTTCCTGTTCATCCAGAGACAACGCCACCGCTCACTGTTCATCCACCCCCCCTCCCCGCAATACTCACTAGTAGCAGTAGCGAAGGAATCGCTCCATCGGGTTCAGTTAACAGCCATCGATCGATCGCTTGGGTTCAGTAACGCTTAGCCTGCAGTGCAATCGCTCGGCTTCAGTTAGAGCCCAATGCCTCGCTCGGCTTCAGTTAGAGCCAACGCCTCGCACACACGCGCGTACGTATGAGAGAAACGCACATCGTTCCGCCCCCGACCTCCCACCGTAACCGGCAACTACCTGAAATTTTCCTCCCCCTCGCTTCTACCATGGTTTTTTCCGTCATGGACGGCCCAAAGAATGTCATGCAGCTGCGTCTCCGGCCCGCCCAGGACGAAAAGCCCATTTTCTGTCATGATTTTTTTTTCATAGAAGTAGGAGCCCACCACATCTATGATGATATCGGGTTTTGTCACAATTATCATCATAGAAGTGTCATATGTATGACAGAAAAAAATTTCGTTCGACCCAAAATGCCACGGATGTGTCTTTTTTTTGTAGTGCCTATGAACAAAATAAAGCCTTTACTAAACATATTGTTGATGCTATGATGAAAGCTTTTGAAGAAAAATTGGAATTAGAAGTATCAATTCCTAGAAAATTGCATGATGAATGGGAACCTACTATCAAAGTCAAGATTAAAAATTATGAGTGTTTTCCTTTGTGTGACTTGGGTGCTAGTGTTTCTACAATTCTGAAATCTTTATGTGATGTGCTTTGTCTTACTAATCTTGAAGAATGTTCTTTGAATTTGCACTTGGCGGATTCTACTTTTAAAAAGCCTATGGGAAGAATTAATGATGTTCTTATTCTTGCAAATAGGAATTATGTGCCCATAGATTTTATTGTTCTTGATATTGATTGCAAATAGGAATTATGTGCCCATAGGTTTTATTGTTATTGATATTGATTGCAATCCGTCTTGTCCAATTATTCTTGGTAGACCGTTTTTACGCACTATCGGTGCCGTGATTGATATGAAAGAAGGCAATATTAAGTTCCAATTTCCCTTGAGGAAAGGTATGGAACACTTTCCTAGAACAATAATTAAGCCACCTTATGAATCAATGATGAGGGCATCTTATGGATCTCGAACCAAAGATGACAATACTTAGAACCTTGCTTTCTGCCTAGCTAAGGGCGTAAAACTATAGCGCTTGTTGGGAGGCAACCCAATGAATAAAATTTATTTTTGTTTTTTGCTCTGTTTTTGTGTGTTTGCACAATTATGCTACTGGTATGATTGTGTTTTTATGTTTTAATTAGTGTTTGTGCCAAGTAAAGCCTATAGGATCTTCTTGGGTGATAGTTGTTTGATCTTGCTGAAAAACAGAAACTTATGCAGTCACGAAAACAATTGTTACAAATCACCAGAACGTGATAAAATGCCAATTCTTTTTGCAGAAGATTAATATACAAATTACCCCAATTTTTTCAGAATTTTAGAGTTACAGAAGTATTCAAAATAGTCAGATTGCTACAGACTGTTCTGTTTTGACAGATTCTACTTTCTTTGTGTTGCGTGCTTATTTTGATGGCTCTATGGTTTTCTTAGATGAGTTTTTGCCATAGAAAAGTTGGAATACAGTAGATATAATACAAAAACAAAATATGAATTGGTTTGATACAGTACTTATAGTAGTGGTTTGGTTTCTTATACTAACGGATCTCACGAAGGTTTTGTTGAGTTTTGTGTGATTGAAGTTTTCAAGTTTTGAGTTATCTTACGAAGTATGAAGGAAGGATGGAAGAGCCTAAGCATGGGGATTCCCCGACATCCCAAGCTATTATCCAAAAATGAGCAGCCAACTAAGCTTGGGGATGCCCCCGAGTGGCATCCCCGCTTTCTTCCAACGACTATCGGTATTTTACTCGAAGCTATATTTTTATTCGTCACATGATATGTGTTTTGCTTGGAGCATCTTGTATGATATGAGTCTTTGCTTGTTTTATTTTGTGTTTTAAGTCATCTATCCTTGCTGGACACACCTATTTGAGAGAGCCAAAATTATGTCATGACTTGTTAGAATTGCTCTCTATGCTTCACTTAAATTTTTTATGAGCTATGGACTTGCCCTAGTGCTTCATTTATATCTTTTTAAGCACGGTGTGCTTTAGTTTTTTTTAAGAAATTCTCTCTTGCTTCACTTAAATTTATTTGAGAGTTAGTAGAATTTTCAAGAAATCCTCTCTTGCTTCACTTAAGTTAAATTGAGAGAAAGAAAAAAATTTATGCTCATGATCTTCACTTATATTTGTTTGAACTTACTGTAGCGACCCGACCCGAATGGATCGAAGTCTCTGTGCTTAAGTGTCATCTCTGGATCGGTATGCTGACACACATAGTACTCGAGGATTTATTACAGAGGTAAATCACATGTATAAAGTAACGTAAATACTGTTACCTCAATCCATATAGCGGAAGTAACAAAAATGTTGTGGAGTCCCAACAACACCAACGGCAAAGTTGAGCGTAGACATCGTAACCCTAACGTATCACTTACTCGTCGTAAGATTCCTGCAACATGAGACGTTGCAGCCATGTAGGTCAGTACATTGAATGTACTGTCAATTTCACACCGTAGGATAAAATTAAAATTGTCTATCTCTATATGCATATTTGGCTGGTGGAGGCTCTAAGTTTAATTTTGCATAAAGCTAATTTTTTCCTACAACAAAGGAATACATTTTTATTTTAGTACCAAGTTAAATTACCCATATTGAGAAGGTAACCCCAACTAAATCCCCAAAATCACCAAATCATTAATAACCCAACAATTTCATTAAATAGAGTGATGAGATCAACCAATAATTTAAATACCAGATACTCAAAATGTCCATAACCGGGGACACGGCTAATCATGATTTGTTTCTACACTCTGCAGAGGTTTGCGAACTTTTCCCCACAAGATTCGATCTCCTCCGTTGAATTTCTCGCACTGCATGATGTTTGATAAACGAATGATCGAGACATAGTCTTTCCGAGGAGGTCCACTTAACCGATAGATAGGTCGGTACACCTACAATCCCCTACATCAGCTAGCCTATCATGGAAAGGTTTCCCACAACTTACTTAACTATGCCAGAGCCCATAATGGCTTGTGGCTGCACACGGAAGTTTCTAGCATGAATAATCTTATGATCCCTTTGAGCCTGGGTGGCATTCCATAGGATGATCACATGAGTACCCCGGGATCTCCTAGGATAACACTGGATTCCCTAGGTGCCCGGGCAAGCCACTGGTATCCCCAGGGTGCCCCAACCATTCCACCCAGATGTAAATTAAAGTAGCCACCTTAAGTTTCCCTTAGTTATTATCTCTCGCATCTTTCATGAATTCTCACATACCAATCCTCGTCTACAAGCATGGCTAAGCAATATATAGCACAACGAATATCCCTGAGGTGTTTCAAGGATCATAGGTTCCTACCTCATGAACTACATAACAAATCCCAATTCCCAAATCCTACTCATGCAAATTTGTAAGGGTGAACTAATGTATAGCAAAAACTAGGTATAGAAAAAATATGATCAAGGTGTGAACTTGCCTTGGACTGTTGATGAAGATTCTTCGCACTCATAATTCCTGATATTTCTACTCGTCACACTCTGTTCAATCTATCGCGAGCAGGCAATTGTAACCACACATAAGCAATCACTCAAAGATCCAAAAGAATGAAGAAAACACTTTGGAAAACTACAAAACCATCAAGTAGAACTCACGGTCATAAACATATTTTTTAGCAGCAGTAAAATTAGATTTTGATCTTAACAGAAGGTACATGTCAAGTGCTTTGATTTGCAAAAAGAATCAATTAAATCGGAGTTATAAAATTTAAGTTATAACCAAAACTAGTTTAAATTTGAATTTTTTTGAAACCAAATTCTAAACTTACAGAAATATAATTGAGTTGTTTATCTGGATAGAGGAGATCATAACGAAGAAGTGGGCGTTGATTTCGTTGGATTTGGACAAGTGAGTAAAAAGTTACGAGGGTTTAAAGATCAAGGGCTAATCTGTGGAGAAAATATTCACGGATGGATCCCTGGCCAAAAATAAACAGAAAAAGGAAAAAATCTAACCAACGGACGTTCGCTAAATAGAAGTACAGAACGAAAACGTTCACTAAAACTTCCTAAACAGAAACGTTCGCTAAATAGATCTAAAAAAATAAAACAAATCAAGTTTTTTTAAACGAAAACCAAACCAAAAATAAACCAGACCGGGAGTTTTACCGGTTCGGGCGGCGGTTCGGGTCGATGGCAGCGGATCTCCGGCGACGACGGGCGAGGCAAACGGCGGACGGCGGCCGGGGCTTGGGCCTTGGGCACGGGCGGCGGCGGCGAGAGCGTGGCGGCGGTGGCTAAGCGGGTGGCGAAGCGGCGTCGGTGGCGGCGACTTGCGGCGGCGACGGCGGTCTCCGGCGGTGCCTGCGTTTGCTGCTGCGGCAGTTTGAGGGAAAAGAGGGGGTCAGGGCGGCTATTTGAAGGCAGGCAGGGGGCAGCGGCGGCTTGGGGAAGGGGCCAAAGAGGCGGCGGCGCGAGTCCGCGGCGGACACGACGCAGTGGCGGGGCGTGCAAGGTCGGGACTCGTCCCGAGCTCGGAGACGGGGCGCACGGCTTTGGGCTGGCTGGGCTGGGCGCGGCCCAGTTCGGCGGATAAACTTTTTTTTACTAAAACATTTTTCCAGAATAAATATATATATCTAAAAATATAATTGAAAAATTTGCATAGGCATATTATATATCAAAATTTTCAGGACAAGATTTCTACAACATGAACATTTTTTAGCGGCAAATAAATTCCACAAAAATTTAAAGAAAGCAAATAGTACTACTATTGCAATAAAACCCATAAAATCATTTTAAAATGCCAAAATGATTTCAAATTTATTTTCTCCTAATTTTACATTGAAGGAATCATTTTACCCTTATTTCCATTTATTTTATTTTTGGAGAAAATAATTTGAATAAAAACAAATAACTTCAAATTGAAAATAATTTCAAAGGGACTTTAAATTTGATTCTTTTAAACTTCCAACTCTCTTTCTTAGCATTTGAAGAAGTCATTTTATCTTCTCTCATGAAACTCATTGAGTTGCATAAAGTTATTGAAATATTTCCAAATGGAATTCAAATATTTTCAAAACCCTTTTCATTTTAAATGGAAGAAGTCATGTCATCTTCTCTCTAGGATTTTGTATTTGAAAAGAATTTGAATTCATGGAGATCAGAATGCAAAGTGAAAGTTCAGGAAAGTCATTTCATTCCCTCTCATTTAACTTTCAAAAAGTTCCAAATTTCATTCAAATTCACATAAGCACCCACACCACAATCAAACAATCAATCAAAACCATTTATTTAATATAACATTCCAAAATTTAGAATTTTGGGATTTAGAAACCTACCACCCTTAAAATGAATCTCGCCCTCGAGATTCGGAGAGGCTAGCAAGAAATAGGTTAGGTTCGGGGGTCTCCTCAAAATCCATCGATTGTCACAGGGGGTCTCGGGTGCTACCACCCTTAGAAAAATCGTTACGGTTCCATCAAAACTCATATACTCCATCCTTATTGTTGACAGTGTCGATCTTCTCAGATCTTCAGGATAATTCCTTCTCTGGGCTCTTCCGGTAGTGGCATAACCTTTTTCCTCAATTCCTGTGTCCTCTCATCTTGGTACGGTTCTTCTGTGACTGGGTCTTCTTATCTGACAGGTCTGGTGCCAATACTAAACAACTATCGATATCTCATGGTGGTCATCAAACAATTTGACTGGGTCCCTGCCGAAAACGGGTCTGGGCTTCATTCTCACCGTATGACCTACGATTGGCAACAGCTGCATTATACGAGAGGAAAAATTGTCATACCATTCTAAGGTTCAAACAAGGTTTTGATCGTCGTCGCTCTACTATGGGTAAGTCACTCAGATTTACCATCCAATATAGCAAGGCGAATAATAAGAGTAAGTCGGTATGGTGATCAATCCATCCCGCACTCAAATCATTATCTTGTATATGGTTTAGCGAATCTCACATTCTAACACTCGGTCATCCTCACAAGCATTGCAGAATTTCTCTTGTCGATGAAGCAAGTTTGGATAAATCCATTGATTTTGCAAGCCAAACAAACATCTATCATTTCTTCACAACTTTCAGGTTTTGCGTAAACTCCTATAAGATCGTCTGTTGATAAACGTGACTTCTTCCAGGGGTTTTCCTTCAGCAAGGGTGTGCTTGCTTCTTGGCTGGTCCTGGATCCTGTGGGTTATGGGCCCACCTCATCACATTTATAGCTTCAACTCATCCCGGGGTTACAATTGCTCCATATTACCAACATTATACCTCCTTTATATCCAATAGTACTTCATCCCTTCATATTCTTGGGGTATCCCACATATCGATATAGAACTCGTACTTATTTTGTCCGAAATCCACTTCGTGGAATATCATTATCTTTTCCAGGGGTCAAGGGTCCTCACAGGGTACTACCACCCTTGGAATTGAACAAATTCTTCCATGGACCATATTTCTTATATCCCCGAAAATGGTCAAAATCTTTCTTCATAGAGTAACAACTCATAAAATTCAACGTATTAAATCATGACACATGAAATTTATTGATTTCCTGAATTTATTCCAATCTCTTGCATTTCCATTACATGCCTCAACTCAACACCTGAATATAAAAAGAAATGTTCCCACTACTACTACTATATTCCTCACAGACTTAACTATTTAACACGAATATCCTCATTGGGACAATCTCTGGCAAAGTGCCCTGCTTCATTACAGCGGAAACATATTACTTTTGACAAGTCCCAAGGTTTCCTTGTGATTACGTAGCCTCCTTGGGTCCTCGTCTTCCCTTTTGGGCAATCACTGAAGTAGTGTCCTAAATCTTTGCACCTGAAACATGTGATATGACTCAGGTCCTTCTTTGTAGAAATTGGGTTGTTCTTGGAATCCCATTTATTTCTCTTCCTAGAAATTCCCGTGCCAATCAGGGCTTTTATTCCCTGTGGGTCATACTCTACTTCCACTGTCCTACTAGATCCCCCTTTAGACAATTCTGGAAGATGTGTCCTTCTTCTCCACATGAGTAGCATGACTTGGTGCAGGGTTTAATTAGGTCTTCTTCGGGTGTGTCCTCCACCTATTCCTTCATCACATGTTCTTCTAAAATTTCCACGAGGGCTCCTTTCATTGCTTATTTCTTCTGCTGGATGGTTCTTTGAACCACGGGGTAAATGTGAAACTGAGCAGGGTAGTGGGTAGTCCATTCACACAAGAAACAAGTAATCTGCCTAGTTTGGCATTCTTCAGTTGGGTGACTTTCTTCACAATGAGGGCATTCATCCTTGTGTTCTTTATGGTTGTGTCCTATTTCTCCATAGAGCTTGCATGCACAAGGTTTCTTCATATCATTTCCATAAGGCTTCAAATTCGGGACACAAGACGAGACCTTTGCAGAGTCAACTTAAATTCTTTCCAAGTGGTTACTCCTTGCCATCCATCGATGGTTTGGTACATCCTCCACCAAGTAGCAGCACCTCTTTCAAAGCACTGAAGAGCATGCTGGGCCATATCCTTTCTGGCTATAGTGTTATTCTTCATGTGATCTTCCATCTTCTGAATCCATCGGTCCGTCTCCAATTGAGTCATCGGTCCAGAAAATATGAGTTCATCTTCGTTCATCCTCTATTAGTTCCAAGGGTTTTGGGGTGAGATAAGAGAGATAGAGAGGGATACACACAATACAAACAATAGTTTTTGAAGAGACAGAGTTTTATTTTGTGGCTATCGGAAAAACATCAAACAAATGCAGCTCACAATCGTCGCATCTAACGTAAGTATATAACAGGGGTTTGGTCTTCTAAACGTCAATAATCTTCAAAGTCGCCAAACTCTTCAAGTTTTTTCATGTCTCCAATGGCTTCTTCTGATCGTGCTTGTCCTTCTCAAGTTCTTCTGCCAGGTCATTTCTGTTGACGCGAAATCTCTGTGACGTCCTTTAATATTCTGGAGTTGCGTTCCAAACTTTTGGGTTTAAATATCCTTGGCATGAACCATGGTCCTACTGTCCTTTGATACGTCTCCGTCGTATCTACTTTTCCAAACACTTTTGCCCTTGTTTTGGACTCTAACTTGTATGATTTGAATGGAAGTAACCGGATGACGCTGTTTTCAGAGATTGCCATGATGTTGTTTATGTGCAGAAAACAAAAGTTCTCGAAATGACACTGAAACTCCACGGAATATCTTATAATAAATAATAAAAATCCTCGCTAAAGATGAAGACCAGGGGCCCACACCCTGTCCACGAGGGCGGGGCGTGCCCCCTCCGGCATGCCCCTACCTCGTGGGCCCCTGGACACCCTCAGCGCCAACTCCAACTCCATATATTGGCTTTCGGGGAGAAAAAATCAGAGAGAAGAAATCATCGCGTCTTACGATACGGAGCCGCTGCCAAGCCCTAATCTCTCTCGGGAGGGCTGATTTGGAGTCCGTTCGAGGCTCCGGAGAGGGGGATTCATCGTCGTCGTCATCATCAACCATCCTCCATCACCAATTTCATGATGCTCACCGCCGTGCGTGAGTAATTCCATCGTATGCTTGCTGGACGGTGATGGGTTGGATGAGATTTATCATTTAATCGAGTTAGCTTTGTTAGGGTTTGATCCCTAGTATCCACTATGTTCTGAGATTAATGTTGCTATGACTTTGCTATGCTTAATGCTTGTCACTAGGGCCCGAGTGCCATGAATTCAGATCTGAACCTATTATGTTTTCATGAATATATGTGTGTTCTTGATCCTATCTTGCAAGTCTATAGTCACCTACTATGTGTTATGATCCCATAACCCGGAGTGACAATAATCGGGACCACTCCGGTGATGACCATAGTTTGAGGAGTTCATGTATTCACTATGTGCTAATGCTTTGTTCGGTTCTCTATTAAAAGGAGGCCTTAATATCCCTTAGTTTCCAATAGGACCCCCCTTGCCACGGGAGGGTAGGACAAAAGATGTCATGCAAGTTCTTTTCCATAAGCACGTATGACTATATTCGAATACATGCCTACATTACATTGATGAATTGGAGCTAGTTACGTGTCACCCTATGTTATATTTGTTACATGACGAACCACATCCGGCATAATTATCCATCACTAATTCGGTGCCTACGAGTTTTCCATATACTGGTTCTTGTTTATTTACTTTTCCGCTGCTACTGTTACAATCACTACAAAATACCAAAAAACATTACTTTTGCTGTCTTTACTTTTGTTACCGTTACCACCACTATCATATTAGTTTGCTACAAAATACTTTGGTGCAGATACTAAGTTTCCAGGTGTGGTTGAATTGACAACTCAGCTGCTAATACTTGAGAATATTCTTTGGCTCCCCTTGTGTCGAATCAATAAATTTGGGTTGAATACTCTACCCTCGAAAACTGTTGCGATTCCTTATACTTGTGGGTTATCATCCTTCAATTCCTGACGAATCTCCGGTATCTCGAGGTTTTGCTCCTCCATCTTGGCTACTTCCTGCTTCTGGGTCCTCAGTTCTTCACGAAATGCTTCCTTGTCAAATACGGCTTCCTGAAGGTCCATCTTAAAATTCTTGATGTAATACTCCAGATCCTGGCAATACACCAGCCAAGGTTAAAACTTCATCTTTTGTTGATAGGTGCTCCATTAGCCCTTTTGTCATCCAATCCTTCCAAAGAAATGCATGCTTAACTCAGCACGGTGACAATAGCATAAGCGGGCGATAACATCATGGATAGCCATGTTTATGCCCATGTCATTGCCACGAGCTATCATTCCATAGTTAATATCTCCTGCCTTAGGGTTTTATTGACAAAAACTTTGAGTTTTAACGCTCCATGTTCCAGTCTTTCTCCGACACATCTTGATCTCGGATATTGACAACTTCAATAGTCTAACAAGTTCCATCAGGGTAGCCTTCCTAGGTCATACCAATCTGGAAATTCTTCAGAGCCTTCAAATTCGCCTAGTCTTCGGAGTCTTCAACCGTTGTAGTTTCCATTATTATAATGCTCGGTAAAATCCTCTTCATTCCAAAGTGGTCTTAGTTGTCTGATATCTTCTTAGAGTGGTCTCATCAGCTAAATCTTCGTGTGGTCAAAAGGGGAAAGGGTATAGTCTAACTATTTGAGATGAGAGGAAAATACTGGTAAAGATTTAGAAATGATGAGAGTTAAGGGATCTCCATTGAAAATAAAGTTTTAGAGAAATCCTTTCCTATGGGCTTGCCAGATTCTAGGGGTCACGTCCTACAGTCAACATGTGCTCTGATACCATCTTGTAGCGACCCGACCCGAATGGATCGAAGTCTCTGTGCTTAAGTATCATCCCTGGATCGGTATGCTGACATACACAGTAGTCGAGGATTTATAACAGAGGTATATCACATGTATAAAGGAACGTAAATACTATTACCTCAATCCATATAGCGGAAGTAACAACAAGGTTGTGGAGTCCCAACAACACCAACGGCAAAGTTGAGTGTAGACATCGTAACCCTAACGTATCACTTACTCGTCATAAGATTCCTACAACATGAGACGTTGCAGCCATGTAGGTCAGTACATTGAATGTACTGGCAATTTCACACCATAGGATAAAAATGAAAATTGTCTATCTCTATATGCATATTGTAACATCCCAAATTTTCAATTTGGAATGTTATACATAGATCATCATTTGCATATCATATTTTATTGCATTTTGGCTTGATCCTAGAAATTTCACGCAACTCAAGGACCCACGGAGAGAGTTGGAGATTTCGTTATTTTCATATTTCAGTTTTCTCAAATTCTGAAAATAGGATCATTTGATTTTATTTATTTTATCCTCAATTATTTCTATTATCAAAATATGAGAGAAGGAATAAAATGACTTTCCCAAAATAAAGAAATATTGAAGATTTCATAAAAAAATCAAATAAGTTTTTTATTTGGAGTTTATCGCTATTTTATTTGAATTTAGAAAAAAAATGCGCGTTTTTCAAAATTGCATTTAGGCCCCAAATAAATGTTCATCTTGTCCGGCTTGATTTTGGAAGCCGGGGAAAATTTATTTCGGGATTTTTGGAGTCCGTTTAGTATTTCTTTCGTTAGTTTTTCTGCGTAGTTATTTAAAGCGCGCGAGGGCCCGCCGCCTGACCTCGAACCCTAGCGCCGCCGAGCCTTGCCCGGCCGCCGCCGCCATGCCGCCGCCATGCCTGCGCCGCGCGCCGCCTCGCCGCCCGCCTTGCGCGCTTGATCGCCCGGCGCCCGCCGGATCCGCGCCCGCCGCCGATCGCCAGCCGCCGAGCTCGCCCGCCGACCCGCCGCCGAGGTAGCCACCGCCGCCGGCGGTTTTTCTCCGAAAACAACGCGTTTTTTTAGAACCACGGTTTTTTTAGATCCGTTTTTTGAATAGATCAGTTTTTTCCGGTTTAGGTTAATTAGCGAGCGTTCGCTCGTTCGTTCGTTTTAACGAACGCGTTCATCATTTAGATTCAGATGAAGAACGTTCGTTCGTTAATCTGTTCGTCGTTTTTCTTTTTCTCGGATTTATTCCGCGATTTTTCTGATCGTGATTTCTGATCCGATTTTCGATCTAGTATAACTTTTCGCTATTTTATCGGAATCAGGCGATTCAAGCGCCTAGAGTTTTGTCTCGAAACCCGCTTTCCGAATAATCAACTCAAACTAGTTTTTGCCTCTGTAAAGTTTGACTTAGGTCCAGATTAGTAAACGAAGCTTGTTTCTTTCGCCGTTTGACTTTCGTTGCTTCGTTCGATTTGATTCTCTTTGCAAACCGGAGTTCTTAAGTTGAACTCTCTGGTTAGATCTTTTATTTGAGTTTTACCCGTGCATTAGAAGAGTACTCATTGTATGCTTGTTTGTTTGCGATAGAGTAGCCGGAGTGCACCGCTTGCTACTTCGAATCTCTAGGTTTCGCGGATCATCAGCAAGGCAAGTAACACTTTGATTATATCCCTTTACTACCCAGTTTTATTGCATTAGATCTATCCTCAAACATTGCATGACTAGGATCAAATTAAACTGTGGGTTTTGGGTAAGTAGATGAGGTAGTACCTATTACCTGTTTTATTATCAAACCCTTGGGAGTTACTTCTACGTTTGCTTATATTGCCATGCTATGCTAGTAGACGTGGATTGGGTGAGTGTATCCATGACAGATGTGAGATTTTGGTTTATTTAAGGTGGCAACTTAAACACACATCTGGGTGGATTGAGGTACTTGGGTATTCCAGGATTGCCTGCTTCTTTTTGGACCGCCACCCAGGCTCAAAGGGATCATGAGATTATTCATGCTAGAAACTTCCGTGTGCAGCCACAAGCTACTATGGGCTCTAGCATAGTTGACTAAGTCGTGCGAACTCTTACAGTGGTAGACTAGCAGATGTAGGGGATGTAGGTTGGTACGGTCTACCCGTTCGTAAGGTGCAAGCGCTTCTGAAAGACTATGTCTTGGTCATCCGTTTCTCAAACACCGTGTAGTGCGAGAATCCCAACGGAGGAGATCGAGTCTTGTGGGGAGAAGTGCACAAACCTCTGGAGAGTGTATCAAACTAATCATGGTTAGCCGTGTCCCCGGTTATGGACATCTTGAGTATCTAGTACTTGGATTATCATGTGAATCTCATCATGTTACTCTAATTAATGTTGTTGGGTTTTTAATTGATGATGCTTAATTGGGATTGAGAATGCTGTCAACCATTCTCAATGTTCAACAACCACCATGATAGTTAAATAAATTTATTCCTTTGCAGTAGGGAAAAATTGGCTTTACGCAGAATTGTAACCATAGAGCTTTCCACCAGCCATATATGCATGTAGTATAGCATTACTCTTTCATATTACTCTCTATGTGTTACATTGCCAGCATATTCCATGTGCTGACCCGTTTTCGGGCTGCAACATTCATGTTGCAGACTTTTCAGACGATGAGTAAGGTGCCTTAGGTCGTGGTTCTATACTCAGTGATGCCGTTGGAGTTGATGGACTCGCTTATCTTCCAAGCCTTCCGCTGTTATCATTATTAGATGGCCTTAAGCCATATTTATTGTAATAATTTCTCTTTTGAGATATTCGATGTAATAAGTGTGTGATTGCTACTCTGTTATAAATCCTTCAGGTACTGTGTGTGTCAGCATTACTGCTCCAGGGATGACACTGATGCACAGAGATCAGACTTTTTGAGGTCTGGTCGCTACAAGATGGTATCAGAGCACACGCTGACTGTAGGACACGACAACTAAGCTTAAGCCCTAGATCACTACTCTTTCTTCTCATTCTGACTCATCTTTTCTACTCTTTTAGGATGGCGGATGCAAGGGACAAGTTCATGTTACCGGATGATGATACACCCTTTGGACGTCACTTGAAGGAAGTCACTAGATACCTAAACATCGGACTACCAAGCTTCAGCGGGATCTACAACGCCACTTTACCCGAAGAGGAGCGCTGGATGATTCAATTTCAAGTTCCAGGAAGGACATTCGCACCAGTCACGGAGCCCATAGAGTTTTCTTTTGATGCACCAACCTGGAATCTAGGAAAGAGCATGGCAGCCCACATCACCATGGGACGTATTGGATAAGTTTACCGCAATGATCTCAAGGATACTATCTACCAGATTTGTGGGCGCCGAGATGAGCAATGAGAGATGATCAGCACCAGGAGGGATAGAACAATGGCAGCATATATCCAGGAGTTAAACCAGCACATCCGACGTCAGGAGAACCAGATGTGCGCCGGCATGATGGATCTGCAGAAGGCCTTGACCAAGATCAAGGAGCTAGAGGAAGAACTCAAGGCTACACGTGAAGATTACATGGAAGAAACTGAAGTGCTAGTGGAGAAGAATGACGACCTAACCAGGAAGCTAGGAGTTTTCATGGGAGACCCCGCACCAGGCAGAGAAGACGACGATTCCACTTGCCCGAATAACTATATCATCATCGACGACATCGACTCAGATCCCGACGACAGCGATGATGACTATGTTGATGAAGTTGGAGCAGATATCATGGAGTCTTCATCGGAGCAGTTTTTCTAGTTGACCACCATAACAGTAGTAGAATTTCCCCCATTGTATCTAGTTAGTCTAAGCACTTTTGTAACGATAGTTAGACCGTTGTATGCCCTTGTTGAATTGATTGGAGTGATATTGTTTGCATTTGTCTCATGTGCATATGCGTAGTGTTTCCTCACTAGAACTCATTCTATTCTATATTCTCATCTTCTCTAAACCCTCAGATGCCTCCGAGACACGACACCGGATTTGTTTTCCCACCGGAGATCACTCAGTTGATTCAGCACCAGAATGCTTTGATTCAAACACTAGTACAGAACCAAGGCAACAACAACAACAACAACAACAACAACAACAACAACAACAACAACAACAACAACAACAACAACAACAACAACAACCCACCACCACCACCACCTGTTGACCATTTGACACGTTTCTTGAGGCTAAATCCACTGGTGTTTTCCAGTAGCACCGAGCCGATTGTTGCAGATGATTGGCTCCGCAAGGTTGGAAGGGAGCTGACCACTGTAGGATGCACAGATGCGGAGAGAGTGCATTTTGCCGCACATCAGCTTGGTGGACCCGCAGCATCATGGTGGGAGAATTACACAGCCACACACCCTATTAACACTATCACATGGGATCAGTTTCAGCAAGCTTTCCGCACTGCCCACGTTTCTGTTGGAAATATGCCCTAGAGGCAATAATACAAGCATTATTATTATATTTCCTTGTTCATGATGATTGTCTTTTATTCATGCTATAACTGTATTATCCGGAAATCGTAATACACGTGTGAATACATAGACCATAACATGTCCCTAGTGAGCCTCTAGTTGACTAGTTCGTTGGTCAATAGATAGTCATGGTTTTCTGGCTATGGACATTAGATGCCATTGACAACGGGATCACGTCATCACGAGAATGACGTGATGGACAAGACCCAATCCTAAGCATAGCACAAGATCGTGTAGTTCGTTTTGCTAGAGCTTTTTCTATGTCAAGTATCTCTTCCTTAGACCATGAGATCGTGTAACTCCCGGATATCGTAAGAGTGCTTTGGGTGTACCAAGCGTCCTGGCGAAGCGGGTGACTATAAAGGTGCACTACGGTTATCTCCGAAAGTGTCATTGGGTTGACACAGATCGAGGCTGGGATTTGTCACTCCGTATTACGGAGAGGTATCACTTGGCCCACTCGGTAGTGCATCATCATAATGAGCTCAAAGTGACTAAGTGTCGGTCATGAGATCATGCATTACGGTCTGAGTAAAGTGACTTGCGTGCTTGAGACTGAGCGAGGTATTGGGATACCGACGATCGAGTCTCGGGCAAGTAACATACCGGCCCGACAAAGGGAATAGTATCTGGGTTGCTTGAATCCTCGACATCGTGGTTCATCCGATGACATCATCGAGGAGCATGTAGGAGCCAACATGGGTATTGACACGAGGCGTCTCGGTCATGTCTCGCATGTCTCCCGAACCCGTAGGGTCTACACATAAGGTTCGGTGGCGCTAGGGTTATTAGGAAGACTTGTATGTGATTAACGAATGTTGTTGAGTCCGGATGAGATCCCGGACGTCACGAGGAGTTCGGTAGGGTCCGGAGGTAAAGATTTATATATGGGAAGTTGTCAAGCGGACAGGAAAGTTTCGAGGCGTGTCGGTATTGTCTGGGGCCACGGAAGGGTTCCAGAGGTCCACGGGAGGGCCACCCCTCGGGGGCCACTGGGCTGCGTGGGGAAGGAGCCAGCCTGGTGGGCTGGGCGCACCCCTTGGGCCCTTGTGCCTAGGGTTTGGGGGGAACCCTAGAGGGGGGCGCCCCCCCTTGCTTGGGGGGCAAGCCACCCCTCCCTGGCCGCCGCCCCCCCTCTAGATCCCATCTAGAGGGGTCGGCCCCCCTTGCCCCTTCCCCTATAAATAGAGGGGTGAGGGGAGGGCAGCCGAAACACAAGCCAAGGCGCAGCCCCTCCCCTCCCCAACACCTCTCCTCCTTCGTTGTGTGCTCGTGAAGCCACAGCCGAGATCTTGCTTCTCCACCATCATCACGCCGTCGTGCTGCCGGTGGAGCTATCTTCCTCAACCTCTCCTTCCTCCTTGCTGGATCAAGACGGAGGAGGCGTCACCCGTGCACTGCACGTGTGTTGAGCGCGGAGGTGCTGTCCGTTCAACACTTGGTCATCGGTGATCTGAATCACGTCGAGTGCGACTCCATCATCACCGCTCCCTCGAGCGCTTCCGTCTGCGATCTACAAGTGGTATGTAGATGCAAACTCACTCCCTTGAATCGTTGCTTAGATGAACTCATAGATGGATCTTGGTGAAACCGTAGGAAAATTTTTAATTTTCTGCAACGTTCCCCAACAGTTTCAGCAGGAGCTATGGCCATGAAGAAGCGTGAGTTTCGCAACTTACGCCAAGGAGGACGCACTGTAAGCCAGTATGTGGAGGACTTTAGTAAGTTAGCACGTTATGCCCCGGATGACATTGCTACAGATGCAGCCAAGCAGGAGAAGTTCCTGGAAGGACTGAATGATGAGCTCAGCATGCAGTTGATGGTAGCAACTTTCAGCAACTACCAGGAGTTGGTAAATTGTGCTCTTATGATTGAAGGGAAGCAGCTACAGATTGAAAACTACAAGCGGAAGTATGGTCAAGGGAAGTACAATTTTGGAGCTCAGCAAAAGCTACACTTTACCCCTAAACCGGGAGGACAATTTCAGCATACCCATGGAGGAGGTAGCTCGCACAATCATAATGGTTCCAAGAATGGAAACGGGAATAGAGGAAGTAACAGACAAAACCGTACCAACCCGTCAACCCCAGCCAAGAGAGACCTGAGCCAAGTGAAGGAGTCCTGGATTAGGGGGTGTCCGGATAGCCGGACTCTGACCTTTGGCCGGACTCCTGGACTATGAAGATACAAGATTGAAGACTTCGTCCCGTGTCCGGATGGGACTTTCCTTGGCGTGGAAGGCAAGCTTGGCGATACGGATATGTAGATCTCCTACCATTGTAACCGAATCTGTGTAACCCTAACCCTCTTCGATGCCTATATAACCCGGAGGGTTTTAGTCTGTAGGACGAACAACAATCATACCATAGGCTAGCTTCTAGGGTTTAGCCTCTCTGATCTCGTGGTAGATCTACTCTTGTACTACCCATATCATCAATATTAATCAAGCGGGAGTAGGTTTTACCTCCATCGAGAGGTCCCGAACACAGGTAAAACATCGTGTCCCTTGTCTCCTGTTACCATCGCCTAGACGCACTGATTCGGGACCCCCTACTCGAGATCCGCGGTTTGACACCGACATTGGTGCTTTCATTGAGAGTTCCTGCGTGTCGTCATCTTTAGGCCGATGGCTCCTCCGATCATCTTGAGAATTTTCTCCTGGACAGATCTTCGTATTGGCGGCTTTGCTGCTGCGGGCAATTAAGCAGCCATCTGGAGCAGATTAAGCTCGCCCCAGCCACCAGTCAGATTTGGAAGTTTGAACTACGGTGACGTCGCGGAGACTTGATCTTGACGGGTAAGAGCCACAACCAAGCGCACCGCCTTATCACGAGGGCATGATCTAGCTCTGCCGCCGAACAGTGTCCTGGAGGCCGCACCAGTGTCCGCTCCGACCCTTAGCTTGGAGCTGACTGTGCCGATTGAGGATGGGTGGCTGGACACCGCCTCGGGGGCTGCGATCTCTATGGTGATTGAGCCGTACACCTACCCCGTCCTTTGCGAAACTCGTGACTCCAAGGTGCCGGATTCCTCTCCGGACTTGAGCCTTCGCGCCCCATGTCGATTCGATTGGGCGCGCTCATAAATTCACTGCGGCGGACATCTTTGATACTACGCCCTTGGGCGACATCCTGAATTCACTAAAGTCTCTCTCTTTATCGGGGGCCCTGGCGGATTATGGTCGGGAAGGTTGGGATGCAGACGACGAAGAAATTCAAAGCCCACCCACCACCCACCGTAGCCACCGCCGATGATTTAACCGACATGCTCGACTTCGACTCGAAGACATCAGCGGTATGGACGATGATGCAGGAGACGACCAAGAACCAGGGCCCACAGGGCTTTGGAAAACCACCTCATCATCGACATATACATGGTGGACATCCCAAAAGATGGGAATGGTGATGGAACAGCGGAGGATGACCCTCAAGAAACAGCCTAAGCGCCGGCGTCGTGGCGCCGCTCTAAATCCGCCACAACAAAAACGGTGATTCCGGCACGGGAGACAATAACATCCCGGACAGTGCCGAAGACAACCCCCTCCAGCAGGATTCAGTGCAGGAGGATGGAGAAGCCGGCCCTCATGAGAGAGCAGCAGAAAGAGAGGTGAGGGCGATAATTACATGCCTCCCTCGAAGATGAGGCAAGCCTCGACGAGCAATTAAATCGTGCCGAGGATCCCGTCGAACAAGAGTGTTTCAAGCGCAGGCTTATGGCCACGGCAAGCAGCCTCAAGAAAAAGCAGCAACAGCTTAGAGCTGACCAAGACTTGCTAGGCGGCGGATGGATGAAGTCCTTGCAGCGAAGAGTATGAACTCGGCGCCCTCCAAAACTACCAAAACGCAGGCTGCTACCACGATTAGAGGAGGAAGCACCCAAACCTACATCACCAGCGCATGATCTGGCTGACCGGCCACCTCGTGGCCGTGATGAAGAAGCCTATCGGCCCTCAACTCAAGCCGCACCTGGCGCTCAAAAAAATACCAAGCGGCTGGGAAATCGCCGGACTGCGAGATATATTGGAGGACAAGGCAAGGCAAGCAAGATTGATCTACGGATCGCGTGGGCGCCCGACACGTGATGATAACCATCACGCCGGATATGGCAACTCGGTGGGCCAAACACGATGAGACAAAGCTCATTTGAGCTGCGTCGTGATATATTATCTGAGGTGCCACACACCCACTATGCTTCACAGATGAAGTGATGGATCATCAAATCCCTGAGGGTTTCAAACCCGTAAACATTGAATCATACGATGGAACAATAGATCCCGCGGTTTGGATCGAGGACTATCTCCTTCACATCCACATGGCCTGGGTGATGATCTACACGCCATCAAATACCTCCCACTCAAGCTTAAAGGACCAGCCCGACATTGGCTTAACAGCTTGCCAGCAGAGTCAATTGGTTGTTGGGAAGACCTGGAAGCCGCATTCCTCGACAATTTCCAGGGCACATATGTGCGACCACCAGACGCCGATGACCTATGCCACATAATTCAGCAGCGGAGGAATCGGCGGACAATTCTGGACACGGTTCCTAACCAACAAAAATCAAATCGTCGATTGTCCGGATCGAGGCCCTTGCAGCCTTCAAACACAACATCCATGACGAGTGGCTTGCACAGCACCTAGGACAGGAAAAGCTGAAATCCATGGCAGCCCTCACAACACTCATGACCCGCTTTTTGCGGGAGAGGACAGCTGGCTAGCTCGTAGTAACAACATGACCAAGAGCCACGGTAATTCGGATACCAAGGACAGCGGTGGCAGGTTGCGTCGCAACAAGCACAAGCGCCGCGTGCGGTGATAATCTTTGAGGATCGGCGTCAATGCGGATTGAGCTCTAAACCGGTCAGAGAAAAAGCCATTCAAAAGAAATACTCGGGCCTGTCAATTTGGACCGAATACTCGACCTCTCGTGCTAGATACGGCACCCCGAAAAACCAGCCAACCACACCAACGAGGATTGTTGGGTGTTCAAGCGAGCAGAGCAAGTTAAACACCGAAAACAATGACAAGGGGCTGCATAGCGATGACGAGGAGGAGCCCTGGCCGCCGAACAATAGAGGACAGAAGGTCTTCCCACAAGTGCGGACGGTGAACATGATATACGCAACCCACATACCCAAAAGGGAGCGGAAGCGTGCACTAAGGGATGTATATGCGATGGAGCCAGTCGCCCCAATGTTCAACCCGTGGTCTTCCTGCCCGATCACTTTTGATCGAAGGTACTGATACGTCTCCGTCGTATCTACTTTTCCAAACACTTTTGCCCTTGTTTTGGAGTCTAACTTGTATGATTTGAATGGAACTAACCCGGACTGACGCTGTTTTCAGCAGAATTGCCATGATGTTGTTTAATGTGCAGAAAACAAAAGTTCTCGGAATGACCTGAAACTCAACGAAATATCTTATAATAAATAATAAAAAATCCTCGCCAAAGATGAAGACCAGGGGGCCCACAACCTGTCCACGAGGGTGGGGGGCGCGCCCCTCCCCCCTGGGCATGCCCCCTACCTCATGGGGCCCCTGGATGCCCTCCGACGCCAACTCCAACTCCATATATTGGCTTTCGGGGAGAAAAAAATCGGGGAGAAAGTTTCATCGCGTTTTACGATCACGGAGCCGCCGCCAAGCCCTAATCTCTCGGGAGGGCTGATCTGGAGTCCGTTCGGGGCTCCGAGAGAGGGATTCGTCGCCGTCGTCATCATCAACCATCCTCCATCACCAATTTCATGATGCTCACCGCCCGTGCGTGTGTAATTGCATCGTAGGCTTGCTGGGCGGTGATGGGTTGGATGAGATTTATCATGTAATCGAGTTAGTTTTGTTAGGGTTTGATCCTAGTACCCACTATGTTACGAGATTGATGTTGCTATGACTTTGCTATGCACGATGCTTGTCACTAGGGACCGAGTGCCATGATTTCAGATCTGAACCTATTATGTTTTCATGAATATATGTGTGTTCTTGATCCTATCTTGCAAGTCTATAGTCACCTACTATGTGTTATGATCCGGCAACCCAAGTGACAATAATCGGGACCACTCCGGTGATGACCATAGTTTGAGGAGTTCATGTATTCACTATGTGCTAATGCTTTGTTCCGGTTCTCTATTAAAAGGAGGCCTTGATATCCCTTAGTTTCCAATAGGACCCCGCTGCCATGGGAGGGTAGGACAAAAGATGTCATGCAAGTTCTTTTCCATAAGCATGTATGACTATTTACGGAATACATGCCTACATTACATTGATGAATTGGAGCTAGTTCTGTGTCACCCTATGTTATGACTGTTACATGACGAACCGCATCCAACATAATTATCCATCACTGGTCCGGTGCCTACGAGTTTTCCATATACTGGTTTACGCTTATTTACTTTTCCGTTGCTACTGTTACAATCATTACAAAAATACCAAAAACATTACTTTTGCTGTCTTTACTTTTGTTACCGTTACCACCACTATTGTCGGATTTCGGGTTCCGGCAAACCCTTGATGTTCGAACACTGGGGTGCGCGTGGAGGTCTCGCCCTCTACCTACCTGCACCCCGCCGCCTCGCTTGGATCTAAACTACCAAGAACAACACAAGAGACACAAGGTTTATACTAGTTCGGGCCACCATTGTGGTGTAATACCCTACTCTAGTTTGTGGTGTGGTGGATTGCCTCTTGGGCTGATGGTGATGAACAATACAAGGAAGAACAGCCTCATGAGTGCATTCTTGGCTGGTGCGATGAACTGCTAGGGGCAGTTCAGTCGCTCTCTCTCTCTATATATATATTCAAGGTGCCTCCAGCTACCGATCAGATGCCTTTACTATGGTGGCTAGCTCTACTTATATGGCGGGGCCCTGGGCCTCTTCCCAAATATTGAGCGGGAAGGCGCCAACAATTGGCCGTTTGAAGGGAACATCTGGTACACTTATCGACTAAAGTTGGTCCTCG
Source organism: Aegilops longissima (assembly GCA_021605205.1). NCBI lineage: Eukaryota > Viridiplantae > Streptophyta > Magnoliopsida > Poales > Poaceae > Aegilops > Aegilops longissima. The sequence goes on from CM038682.1 coordinate 518,347,927, forward strand.
CTTTGTCAAAGGCTCACGGTGGTGGCCGGCTGCTTGGGCTCCACAATTACTTCCTTCTTGCCGTTGGACTGGTCTTGGTATTGTTGCACGAAATGGGCGCCTTTGCTTGCTCTCACTGCGCTTGCTCCATTTGCACCAAAGAGGAAAGGAGGACCTTTGCATGGGCTGGCGCCCGCTGGCGCCCTTGGTCGTCATGGCTTGCGTCATGGGCACCTCGCGAGTACCCGCCTTGATCTCTCCGCCTCCTCATGAGCCAGCTGGCGAGGCCGTGCGAGAAGCTCCTGTCGTGCGCCATGAGGCTTGGCCCCTCGCGAGGTCTTGAGCTTGTGTTGATGAAGATGGGCGTGTTGGGCCCCCTTTGAAACCACGCTGCAGGCGCGAGCGAGCAAGTCTGGGGACCCCGTTCCTAGAACGCCGACAGTAGCCCCAGCGCAAAGCGCGCCGGACTTAGCCCAGCGAGGCGAAGGGCAAGTCTGAGCGCCATGAGCCCTAACAGCCCTGCGGCCTTAGGCGCCAGCGTGGCGGTTGATTGGACGCGGGTGTCTCCACTTTCCCACGACGCCTCGGCAACTGCATGAATTGACAAGTCCCTGCATGCAAAGCGGGTTATGATTACCTGCGATCGTGGAGGTCGGCGGTTGGCCTCCTCTGGCTTTAAGTACAGAACGGTGAGCGCTCCTCTGGTCCGTTTCTTCTTGCTTCTCCTTCTTCCCGGTCCTTGCTCCATCTTGCTGCTATGGCTCCGATCCGCCGGTTCTCCGCGGCAGAGAAGGGAAAGGCTCCCGAGAGAGGTCTGACCGCTTCCGCCCGAAGAAATGGCTAACCCTCTCGCCATCGGAATGAGGTGCCCTCGAGTGGTGTCGAGGCCACAGTGCGGCGGCCACCACCAAGGTTTCCGCTTCCCTTATGCGCCCAGATCGAGGGCTCACGAAGGGGTTGATGCCGAACGCCACAGGCGACACCGCCCGCCGGGCGCTTGGTGGTCACGAAGTCTTGCGTCGTTCCCACAGAGTCCACGCCGAGGCTCCTCCGAGTTCGTGCTCCACGCCGCCATGTCTCCTCGGTCTTGGATTCTCCTTCCTCCCTTCTTCTCCTCCGAGGTTCCGCGGGGAGGATCCCTGGAGCTCTGGCTGCAGCACGCCGGCTGCGGCACCTTGGCGACCGGGGCAGAGGTTGCGGTCGTTGCCCTGTGCGAGGTCTTCATGACTCGAGGCTGGGGCGAGATCGCCCGGGTCTGGAGGACAAGGGGCGCCCTCGCGATCCACCTGGAGTACGACGGCGCTTCGGTCATGCTCTTCAATGTCTTCGATGCGGAAGGGCGTCGGCTGGAGTGCTGCCCCGGGAGAGGTGATCGAGGCCCTGCCGTGGCGAGGGCTAGGCTCGCCGGCCGCTCCCTCGGCAGCTCCTCAGGCGGTGGAGGCGTCGGAGGATCCAGCGACTCCGCCAAGCTCTTCGCGACTCCGGAGGCAGTGGCGACAGCCTCTGAGCCCCGAGCCTGCGCTGCTCTCGGGCAGGGCGGGCTCGGCAGCCGTCGCCGCCTCGATCTGGATGGGGTTGGCGCCGGTGCTGACGGCCCACTTGTTGATGATGGCGTCTTTTGCGGGGCGCGTGTAGTTAGCGTTCTTTAGGATCTGCTCCCTGCGAGGAATCAAAAGCGCGCCCCGTGGGGGCTTGTAAGGTGCCTGTGGTCCTGTTTGTTAATATGATCCCTGTCGTGAAGTAGTGCGAATTGCTCATTCCATCTTAGCTCAGTTCTCCCTTTCGAACCTCGCGAGGGCTCGACGCTCTGCGCCGACAGGTCCCAATCCCAAGGCAGGCTTCAGCCGTCGCTGGTATGCTAGGTCGCGATGCCGTGGTCAAGGCCAGGAGGTGAGCGGCCCGGGGTCCGGTAAGAGCCCCTGAGTCACGATGCTCAGGAGGTCCCCCTTAGCGCTCAAGCAGCCATCGTTCGGTGAGAAAGGAGAGGGACGTTGCTAACTCGGGATTGCGTTGGGTGAGGGGCGGTGCCGTGTTAGTTAATGCTTCGGAGGTGACTTATCTCGAGAATCGAGTCGCTTCTGGTGTGTTGCGGGTCCGTGCATCGGCGGCGGGGTTGCTTGGCGAGGTCCTCACGTGTCCCTCCCCTCTCGCCTTTGCTCCCCTTTCTGCTCTACGTCCTCGGGTCCCGGCCATCGAGCGAATCTCAGCCGTCGCTGGTATGCCAGGTCGCGATGCCGTGGTCAAGGCCAGATGGTGAGGGATGGAGAGCCAGTAGGAGCCCTGAGTCGCGATGCTCAGGCACCCCCCTTTAACGTGCAAGCGGTTCGCGCGGATGAGAGTGAAGGAGACACCGTGGGGCCTCGCCTGACGCTGCTCCTTGAAGAGATCTTGCAGGCTCATCACAGAAAGAACGCAAGTTCGCCGTGACATTAGACAGTCAGCCGTTAGCTGCCCCGAAGGGGTGACGAGGCACCGAAGGCTCGACGAGGTGGCGCTATGCGGGGCTGCCGCGGTGTAACACCCGGATTATTAATGAACAGTAAACACCCCGGTTACTGTGCCAAACCTCTCTTTGATTCGAACCCGCTCTAAAACAAAATCAAAACAAAAGCAAAGATAAAAAGTTTCAAAACAAAAACTAAAAATGTTCGAGGGTTGTCTAAAATAGCAAACCTAATTATGGTGGGGTGCACTAATTTTTGTAAAATGCTTTGGCATTTTAAATAAACTGAAAACAGAAAAGAAAAATAATAAAAGAAAAGAAAGAAGAAAAAAAGAGAGGAGGGAAAACCCCCTGGCCCATTCCCCCTGGCCCATTCCCCCTCCCCACTTGGCCCCTCGCCCCTGGCCCATCCCCCTGGCCCGGCCCAACAGCCGGCCGCTTAACCCCACCCCTGGTGAACCCTAGCCGCCCACTCTCCCCCACGCGCCCCACCCGTTCCCTCTCCCCCCGCCTCGCATGAGATCAGATCGGGCGAGGCCCCCTTGCGCCACCTCGTCTCAGCGGGCCCGTCGCCCCACCGTCGCCGGACCCCCTCCTCCTCCTCTCCACCACTGGGGTCCCCTCCTCCCCTCCGTCGCCCCCTAGCACAAGCACCCCCGCTGCTGGTCGTCGGCCCGACCCCTCCGCCTCCCGGCCGTGAACTCGCCCCCTTGCTTCTCGCCGGTCACTGTCGACCTCCACCGCGCGCTTCCCTAGACCCCACAGGTCTGTGAGCTCGCCTCCTTTCCCCGTCGTTCCCTCTCTCCCCCCTCCCGAATCGCGCCCGTCGCCGGCGGCCTCGTCGCCCGGCCCCGACCCCTCAGCAGTCCGCCCCCCCCTCCCCGTTTTCCCTCTCCCCTCCGGTGACCAGGCAGGCGCCCAGACCCGCCCCCCCGGCGGCCGAAACCCCTTGGCCCTTCCCGTTCGGGCACCGCGACCCTCGGTCGCCAAGGCCCGGCGTCGTGCCAGCGCGGCCCTCGCCTAATCGGCGCCCTCGCACCCAGCCGAACCCGCTTGCGCCAGCCACCCATGCCAGTGCCTCCTCCGCCCCGGCCACCTCGGCCGCCTCGGTCCCCGTTGGCCTCGGGCTCGGGCTCGCCCGAATAGCCTCGCCAGGCGCCATGTGCCCTCTGCGCTTCGTTCGGTGTGGTGCGCGCTGCGCTTCGTCGCCCTTTGCCCGTTTGGCCTTGGTTTGTACAGGTCGATGACATGCAGGCCCCACCCCCTCACAGAACGGTTATAAACAAAAAGGAAAATAAAAATTAAATAAAACTAATTAACTAATTAATTAATTAATTAATTAATTAAGTAATTAATTAAACTAATTAATTCTGATTAATTAACCTAATCATTAATTAACCTAATTAACTAATGTTAATTAAATCGATTAGGGTAATTAGATATTAGAGAATGACGTGCGGGACCCACTGTCGGGGTTGACTCAGTCAACCCTATTGATCGCTGATGTCGGCATGACATCATCTTGATGTCATAAATGCATTTTCGAAATTAATTAAATAATTAATTAAATTCCAGAAATTAATAAAATCTTTTAAAATCATATCTTTTAATCCGTAATCCGGTTAAAATATTTTCAACATGAAAGTTGCTCGAGCGGCGAGGCGAATCCGGATCGCAGTCCGTTCGTCCACCACACACCCTAACCTATCGAACCTGCAAACTTTCCTCTCCGGTTCATCACGTCGACAGACGTCCGGGCAAGGAAAACTTCCGGATGTTTCCCCTAACGGTACCCCCTCATACCACGTTAGAACACGCCTAGCATCGCTTCTTGACATGTCATGCATCGATATGCATCTGTTTACTTGGTATTCATTGTTTCTTCCCCTCTTCTCTCCGGTAGACTACGAGACCGACGCTGCGGTGGCGGTTCGACTACGGTGTTGGCGACCCTCTCTCTTGCCGAGCAACCAGCAAGCCCCCCTTGATCACCGGATATCGCCTACTCTTATCTACACTTGCTTGCATTAGAGTAGCATAGCATATTCTTGTTTTGAGATACTCCTATCTTCGCTGCATAGCTTTGTCCTTGTAACTTCATTGTTACCTTACCTTTAATCCTATATGCTTAGTGTAGGATGCTAGTACATTCATCTGTGGCCCTTCATACTTGTCCGTCCGCGCGTGCTATACTATCGGGCCGTGATCACTCGGGAGTTGATCACGGTATATACTATATACTTATACATGATACATGTGAGACTAAAGTCGGGTCGGGTGATGGAGCACCATGAGTGGATCTTTCTGGCGGAGCGGCACGGCAGTTGAGACCGCCTAGAGAGAGGTGGGCCTGGCCTGTTCGGGCGTTCATGTTACTTAACACGCTTAACGAGATCTTGGTATTTGATCCGGGTTGGCTACGAGCTTATCGCACTAACCATCTACGGGGAGTAGTTATGGGTATCCCGGCGTCGTGGTATCACCGAAATACTTCAGACGTCGGCGACGGCGGCGCGCTACCGGATTGGACTGGAGCGCTGTTAGGCTAGGTGCTGCTTCCGGCAGCGACATAGCGTCTTGTGTGTGCTTTCGAGGCGATGGGCCTGGACCCTGCGCTTAGGTTTAGACGGCGTGTTGGCCTCTCTGTTGTGCCTAGGTGGGGCTGCGGCGTGTTGATCTTCCGCGGCCGGGCATGACCGAGAAAGTGTGTCGGCCAAATGGGATCAAGCGTCTTTGGGTAAGATGGTGCACCCTGCAGGAAGTTAATCTATTCGGATAGCCGTGATCTTGATGCATGGACGACTTGGAGTTGTACCTTGAGCTTATGACAACTAGAACCGGATACTTGATAAAACACACCCTTCCAAGTGCGGATACAACGGTGGTCGCTCTCGCTCGGGGTTATGAGCAGGGATTGCGGGTAGGATTATTGCTATATGATGTTACTTGGAGGACTTGATTGTCCCTCCTACCTGTTGCAAGACAGAGTCGAGCGTAGTCTTCGTTAAGACTAGCTATCCCCTCTTATTACGGCATTCTGCAGTTTAGTCCATCGATATGGCCTTTACACATATATCCATGCATATGTAGTGTAGCTCCTTGCTTGCAGTACTTTGGATGAGTACTCACGGTTGCCTTGTTCCCCTTTTCCCCTACCTCTACTCGATTGCTGCAACAGACGATGGAGCCCAGGGCAGACGCCACCGCCTATGGCGACTACTACTGGAGGTGCCTACTACTACGTGCAGCCAGCCGGCGGCGACCGGGGAGTGACCTAGGAGGATCCGAGGCGGGAGGCCTGCTCCTCTTCGATCAGTATCCCGGTTTGTGCTAGCCATCTTATGGCACCTTGTTTAACTTATGTCGTACTCAGATATTGTTGCTTCCACTGACTCGTCTATGATCGAGCACTTGTATTCGAGCCCTCGAGGCCCCCGGCTTGTATTATGATGCTTGTATGACTTATTTTATTTGTAGAGTTGTGTTGTGATATCTTCCGTGAGTCCTTGATCTTGATCGTACACATTTGCGTGCATGATTAGTGTACGATTGAATCGAGGTGTCACAAGTTGGTATCGAGCCATCGCTGTAGGAATCCCCTTCCACACTCCTTGGCGAAGTCGAGTCTAGACATTGCAAAACTTTTACTAACTTGGCTGTGTGCCTTACGGGCCCACGTCGCCATCGGGTGGTACTAGGATCTTTTACTCCTCGACCTTTACGGGACTCTGAACTCTCTTCTACTCGGGTTAAGCGATTTTACTAACTATCACTAGGATCCGTGACCGCATTCACCCCAAAGTTGGATATAGCCTAAGTTGTTTTGGAATTGTATTTGAGCAATTTCCACACTTGTCATTGACTCCTTTGAAAGCGTCTTTGTTTTCAGATGGAACCCACGAGGCAGGTCGTGCGCCACACGACGGCCATTGGTGCCTCGGGATCACCTGCGGTGCTAGCCGAGATGATGACCTATCTGGGTTATCGCTGGCACCCTGAGTACACCGTCTATGAGGAGTACCAGGACTATAACCAGGAGCAGTACCGCGCCATCGTCCACCTCTACTCTCGGGAGTACGAGTCCACTACTGTGCTGCACACCGCACATGGTGTTGGAGTGACTATCGATATGGCAGTCCACGATGCTTCTTATGCTGCTCTGACACGTCTTCGTGCAGAGTATCGAGAGTTGGACACCTCCCCCTTCAGGCACATTGCTATCGCGTCTGATGTTGGTGAGGAGGTTACTACACCGCTGCCTACACCATCGTTACCAGAGAGCCCTTCCACCATAGAACTTTGTTACGCATCGCGATGGGCTGGATCGAGCTAACCGAGCTCTTCGTCACGAGTTGTACATCACCCGTCGGCACCTCTACCGTGCTCGACGCTGATGCACCCTTTGTCCGATCCGAGAGCTGCGGCGTTCTGCGATCTACCCGCCAGACCGTGATGCCCGGGGTGTCGGTTGGCGGACGTGGGAGGCTACTCTCCCGACTTGGCCCTTTTCTACCACACGGACGTCGGATTCAGCACCGAGTATCCGCGCCCCTGTGTCAGCGGCGTGGAGGACTATCCACCGCCGCACTATCAGCTTTCAAAGCTACAGCTACCTCCGCGAGCCGCGTGGGACTGATGTAGACTTGCTTGTTAGTGTTTGATGTATTCGCCGCGAGCCTGCGTGCCGCCTATGATGTAGTAGTCTATGTACTGGACTCTATGTATCGAACTCTATGCATGATTCCTTTTGTAAGATATGCCAACTACTATGTAGTTCCCATCATGCTGCTTTCATTATGCATGTTTCATCATGAATGATTCCTGTCTCTTGCTTAATTTCTCAAATCTGAACTACCTGTTATATAATAGCAGGATGGTTAGGCCAGCAGGTCGTGGTCGTGGTGCCAACTTCCCACCACCTTTGAGTACATGGCTGGTATGATCCAACAGCTCGAGATGAATCGCCAGTTCATGGAGAACATGATGGCTCAGTTCCTCGTCCCAATATGAACCAGCACCCAAACGGAACAACTCGCAGGATTTCATACGCTGAACCCCAGCGTGTACCGCAGCTCAACTCAGCATTTGGATGTCGATGGTCGGCTCCGTGACATCACCTATGAGATGGAGTCTGCTGATGTAGCCCCTGCCAGCTATGTCACCTTTGCTTCCTTCTTCTGAAGGGACCCGCAGCTCAATGGTGGGACAGCCACCGGCGTACCGCCAGTTGGAACACTCATCACTGGCGGACTTCCGGGCTGCCTTCCGTGCCCGCTTCATCCCTCAAGGGGTCATGGACGGAAGAAGCGTGAGTTCGCAACCTCACCCAAGGCAACAAGACTGTTGAAGCCTATCGGCGAGAGTTCTTGGACTTGTCTCGCTATGTCAAGAGGATATTGCAACCGATGCACGCAGACAAGAGAAGTTCCGTGACGGTCTTCAAGGCGACATCAAGCTCGCACTTCTAGTGCACGACTTTGCTGATTTCGCCACCTTGGTGAACAAAGCTATCAATGTCGAAACTGGTGCGCAGGAATACCAGAGCTCTAACAAAGAACCGTGACACGGGCTCATCTTGGGCCCGTCCTCGCAAGCGCAAGATATGGATTCCCAACAGCATGTACCGGCCGAATGCACCTGCTCCAAAGCGAACTATGCTACACCTCATCCGCCTACAACTAAGCAGCCAAGCTTCCAGCTCCACCACCCCAAGCTCCTGTCCCCTCCCAATAATGGCTTATGCTTGGTGCGGACAGCGAGGGCACGTGCTAGAGAATGCACCGAACCGAGAATCAGTGGCCCTTCCAAGAATCGGCCGTGGAAACACCCGAACCGCAACAACACCGGCAAGTCTTATGGGCAAGCTCGGGCCAACCACGTTGATCTGAGCGAAGCTCAAGACCAGCCTGCTCTTGTGATGGGTACACTCCTCGTAAATTCAGTACTGCATCATTTTATTCGATTCAGAGCATCGCATTCATTCATGTCGAAGACTTTGCATACAAGCACGACGTTAAGTGTGAAGAGATGAACTCTTTGGTAGTGGTAAAAACCCCATTGGGACAATGTCAAACCTCCATGGTTGGCGTCGGCGTCCCGTGGAAATCGAAGGGCTGGAATTCTATGCCTCCCCATTATCCTGAAGGCGTCTAACATCGACCTCATTTTGGGGATGGATTGGTTGAAAGCGCATCTTTGCGTCAATCGTTTGCGCCACTAAGACCGTCCATCTGCTACACCCTTCGATGAAATAGTAGCTACAATGCTAAATCTCGGTTCAAGATGCCGAGGCAAGGCTCTATGCATTGAATGCATTGAGCGCCGCACCCTCGAGGGCATTGAAAACATTCACGTCGTTTGCGATTTCCAAGGCGTCTTCCTGAAGAACTTCCAGGATTCCCCTGCTAGAGCTGTCGAATTCGTCATCGACTTGAAACCGAGCACCACTCCTATAATAGCGACCCTACAAGATGCCGCCGATGAACTCCTTGAACTAAAGGAGGAAATCGACAAATCTCTTCAAAGCGGCTTCATTCGCCCAAGTTGCTCTCCTTGGGGAGCACCTTCTCTCTTTGTCAAGAAGAAGGATGGGACAAACCGATTGGTCCAAGACTACCGTCCTATAAATCAAGCTACCATTCAGAATAAGTATCCTCTTCCTCGGATCAATGATCTTTATGATCAAGCTGGCTGGTTAAATCGGTGTTCTCGAAACTCGACTTGAGGTTGGGTTACCACCAGATCCGTGTTCGTGAGGAGGATATCCCCAAGACCGCATTTGTGACTCGTTATGGTTCATACGAGTACACCGTCATGTCTTTCGGCAACCAATGCTCCAGCCACCTTCTCTCTTTGATGAACTATATATTCATGGATTACCTCGACAAGTTAAATCGTGGTTTATCTGGATGATATCTGATCTATTCCAAGAATGAAGAAGAACATCTTGAACATCTTCGTCTTGTCTTTGGAAAAGCTACGAGAGCATCAACTCTATGCCAAGTTCTCCAAATGTGAATTCTGGCTTCCAAGTAACCTATCTTGGGCATGTCATTTCTAAGGATGGTATTGCCGTCAACCCCGAAAGAGTTCAGGCCATTCTCGATTGGACTCCTCCGAAGAGCGTTAAGCAAGTCGAAGTTTTCTCGGTCTCTTGACTATTGCCGTCGATTCGCCGAGAACTTCTCCAAGATTGCCGAGCCTCGACTAACTTTGTTGCATAAGGCGTCAAATTCCAATGACAGATAAGTGTCGGGAAAGTTTCGAGCACTCAAAGACAAGTTGACGTCTGCCCGATGCTAGCTCCTCGATACTAAGAAGGACTTCGTCATTTATGCGGCGCTTCTCGTCAAGGGTTAGGCGGTGTCCTAATGCAAGAGCGCAAAGTAGTTGCTTATGCCTCTCGACAGATTCGCCCTCACGAGGAGAACTACCCAGTTCATGACCTCGAACTTGCTGCCGTCATTCATGCACTAAAGCAAATGGCGACATTACCTTCTCGTAATCGTTGCGAGATCTTCACCGACCACCAAAGTCTGAAGTATCTGTTTACTCAGCCAGACCTGAACCTCCGTCAGCAGAGATGGATGGAGACTGTTGCAGAATTTGATTTGGGTATTTCCTATACGCCAGGAAAGGCTAATGTAATGGCTGATGCCTTGAGCCGCAAGTCATACTGCAACCACCTTCAGGTTCACAAAGTTCAGCCCCCACTTGTTGAAGATTTCAGAAAGCTGAACCTCCATATTGTTCCTCCGGTGCACTTCGCTCCCCCTCCTCCGGAGTTCCATAAGATGAATCTCCGTGTTGTTCCCCAGGTTCCCTCTATACCTGGCTGTTGAACCCGATCTCATGGGCACCATAAAGACAATGCAGGATTTGACTCTGAAGTCTACAAGATTAAACAAGACATCAAGAAAGGAAATCCTCATCCTTCACTATTGCGATGATGGCGCCTTGTACTTCAAAGGCCGCCTAGTGGTGCCGTGTAAGAAGGAAAACCTGAATATGACTCGAAGGTTATGAAAGAAGCTCATGATCGCCTCTATGTATCCATCCTGGTAGTACAAAGATGTATCAAGACATTAAATCGAGATTACGGTGGTCTAATATGAAGCAAGACATTGCTCGCTATGTTTACGAGTGTGGCGTTTGCCGTCGTATCAAAGCAGAACATCAAAGGCCTCTTTGGAACTCTGCAACCTATCTCTATTCGGAATGGAAATGGGACCATGTTGAAATGGACTTCGTCCTTTGGATTTCCCAAATCGCAGAAAGGTAATGATGCTATTCTTGTCGTCATTGACCGGCTTTCTAAAGTTGCACATTTTACGGCGGTCAAAAAAGCGATCCTTGCTAGCCAGCTTGCAACTCTCTATATGTCGAGAATTGTTTCACTTCACGGTATTCCACTGGTTATCGTTCGGACCGTGGCAGCTTATTCACTTCAAGATTTTGGGCAAGTTTTCAAGAAGCTATGGGGACTCATTTATCTTTCAAGATCTGCTTTTCATCCATGATCTCAAGGGCAAGTTGAGCGTGTCAACCAAATTCTCGAAGACATGCTTGAGCTTGTGTCGTCTCATTCGCAAGAAATGGGAGGAATCTCTCCGTATGCTGAATTCTCTTATAATAATAGCTATCAAGCTAGTGCGAAGATGGCCCCCTTGAAGTGTTATATGGGCGAAAGTGCGAACCCTCCGAACTGGTCGAGAAGCGGGAGCGTCCACTCTTGGTCCGGATATTATCCAACATGCGAAGAACAAGTCCGCATTATTCGCGAGAATCTCAAGACTGCTTTCGATCGCGTAAAAGAGTAATTATGACCGTCATCACAAAGACATGGTCTATCAACTGGCGAAAAGGCCTATCTTCGCGTTACACCAATGAAGGGTGCTCACCGCCGGGATCAAGGGCAAGTTAGCACCTCGCTATATTGGCCCTTTCACTATTACGGAAAAGCGTGGAAAAGTGGCTTATCAAGCTGGAGCTTCCGTCGAACCTTTCTCGGGTTCACGATGTGTTCCACGTGTCCCAACTCCGGCGCTGCTTCAAGGACCCAATCCGAGCGATGGACCATGAAGTGCTCGAATTGCAGCAGGACCTCTCCTATAAAGAGCATCCGGTCCGCATTCTCGACCAAGCTGAACGCCGCACACGTCGAAGGCGATCAAGTTTCTCAAAGTCCGATGGTCGAATCACTCACGAAGATGAAGCCACACAGGAACGCGAGGATCGTCTTGAGATGAATATCCGCACTCTTTCCTTCTACCTCCTAAATCTCGGGGACGAGATTTCTTGTAATGGAGGAGATTTGTAACACCGGATTATTAATGAGCAGTAAACACCCGATTCTTGTGCCAAACCTCTCTTTGATTGAACCCGCTCTAAAACAAAATCAAAACAAAAGCAAAGATAAAAAGTTTCAAAACAAAAACTAAAATGTTAGGGGTTGTCTAAAATAGCAAACCTAATTATGGTGGGGTGCACTAATTTTTGTAAAATGCTTTGGCATTTTAAATAAACTGAAAACAGAAAAGAAAAATAATAAAAGAAAAGAAAGAAGAAAAAAGAGAGGGAGGGAAAACCCCCTGGCCCATTCCCCCTTCCCACTTGGCCCCTCGCCCCTGGCCCATCCCCCCCAGCCGGCCCCAGCCCGGCCGCTTAACCCCCTCCTCGGCCGAACCCTAGCCGCCCCTCTCCCCACGCCCCCACCCGTTCCCTCTCCCCTGCCCCGCCCGATCCAGATCGAGGCGAGGCCCCCACAGACCCACCTCGTCTCCGGCGGACCCCCTGCCCCACCCGCCTTGGGACCCCCTCCTCCTCCTCTCACTGCTGGGGTCCCCTCCTCCCCTCCGTCGCCCCCAAAGCACGAGCACCCGCCGCTTGTGGTCGTCGATCCGACCCCCTCCGCCTCCCGGCCGCGTGAACTTCGCCCCGCCCGCATCCTCGCCGGTCACTGCGTCGACCTCCACCGCGCGCTTCCCTAGTCCCCACAGGCTGTGAGCTCGCCTCCTTTCCCCGTCGTTCCCTCTCTCCCCTCCCGAATCACGCCCGTCGCCCGGCTCTCGTCGCCGCCCCGACCCTCCATGGTCCACGCCCCCCCCCGTTTCCCTCTCCCCTCCGGCGACGAGGGCGCCTGAGGCTCCCGCTTGCGCTCGGCCGGCCCCCGCGGCTGCTGCCCTCCGCCGCCCGCCACCTCGGCCGCCTCGGTCCCCGTTGGCCTCGGGCTCGGGCTCACTGAATAGCCTCGCCGTCTTGTTGCCATGACCCTCTGCGCCCGCCGGTGGTGCGCTGCGCCTGTCCTCGCCCTTTGCCCGTTTGGCTTTGCCCGTTTGGCCACAGGTCAATGACATGCAGGCCCCACCCCCTCACAGAACGGTTATAAACAAAAAGGAAAATAAAAATTAAATAAAACTAATTAACTAATTAATTAATTAATTAATTAATTAAACTAATTAATTCTGATTAATTAACCCTAATCATTAATTAACCTAATTAACTAATGTTAATTAAATCTGATTAGGGTAATTAGATATTAGAGAATGACGTGCGGGACCCACCTGTCAGGGTTGACTCAGTCAACCCTGTTGACTGCTGATGTCAGCATGACATCATGTTGATGTCATAAATGCATTTTCGAAATTAATTAAATAATTAATTAAAATTCCAGAAATTAATAAAATCTTTTAAAATCATATCTTTTAATCCGTAATCCGGATTAAAATATTTTCAACATGAAAGTTGCTCGAGCAGCGAGGCGAATCCGGATATGGAGTCCGTTCGTCCACCACACACCCTAACCTATCGAACCTGCAAACTTTCCTCTCGGTTCATCATCGACAGACGCGTCCGGGCGGAAAACTTCCGGATGTTTCCCCCTAATCAAGACCCCTCATACCACGTTAGGGCACGCCTAGCATCGCTTCTTGACATGTCATGCATCGATATGCATCTGTTTACTTGGTATTCATTGTTTCTTCCCCTCTTCTCTCCGGTAGACTACGAGACCGGTAGCTGCGGTGGCCGTTCGACTACGGTGTTGGCGACCCCTCTCTCTTGCCGAGCAACCAGGCAAGCTCCCCTTGATCACGGATATCGCCTACTCTTATCTACATCTGCTTGCATTAGAGTAGCATAGCATATTACTGTTTTCGAGATACTCCTATACTTCTGCATAGCTTTGTCCTTGTAACCGTTGTTACCTTACCGCAATCCTATATGCTTAGTATAGGATGCTAGTACATTCATCTGTGGCCCTTCATACTTGTCCGTCGCCGTGCTATACTATCGGGCCGTGATCACTCGGGAGTTGATCACGGTATATACTATATACTTATACATGATACATGTGAGACTAAAGTCGGGTCGGTGATGGAGCACCATGAGTGGATCTTTTTGGCGGAGCGGCAGGCAGGTTGAGACCGCCTAGGAGAGAGGTGGGCTGGCCTGTTCGGCGTTCGCGGTTACTTAACATGCTTAACGAGATCTTGGTATTTGATCTGGGTTGGCTCTGAGCTTATACGCACTAACCATCTACGGGGAGTAGTTATGGGTATCCCGTCGTGGTATCACCGGCACTTCAGACGTCGGTGACGAGCGGCGCGCCGGATTGGACTGGAACGCTGTTAGGCTAGGTCTGCTTCGGCAGCAGACATAACGTCAGAGGTGTGCTCAGGCGATGGGCCGGACCCTGCGCTTAGGTTTAGACCGGCGTGTTGGCCTCTCTGTTGTGCCTAGGTGGGGCTGCGGCGTGTTGATCTTCCGCGGCGGGCATGACCCAGAAAGTGTGTCCGCCAAATGGGATCAAGCGTCTTTGGGTAAGATGGTGCACCCTACAGGAAGTTAATCTATTCGGATAGCCGTGATCTTGATAACAGGGCGACTTGGAGTTGTACCTTGAGCTTATGACAACTAGAACCGGATACTTGATAAAACACACCCTTCCAAGTGCGGATACAACGGTGGTCGCTCTCGCTCGGGGTTATGAGCAGGGATTGCGGGTAGGATTATTGCTATATGATGTTACTTGGAGGACTTGATTGTCCCTCCTACTGTTGCAAGACAGAGTCGAGCGTAGTCTTCGTTAAGACTAACTATCCCCTCTTATTACGGCATTCTGCGATTCAGTCCACCGATATGGCCTTTACACATATATCCATGCATATGTAGTGTAGCTCCTTGCTTGCAGTACTTTGGATGAGTACTCACGGTTGCCTTGTTCCCCTTTTCCCCTACCTCTACTCGATTGCTGCAACAGACGATGGAGCCCAGAGCAGACGCCACCGCCTATGGCGACTACTACTGGAGGTGCCTACTACTACGTGCAGCCACCGGCGGCGACTGGGAGTGACCTAGGAGGATCCCTGGCGGGAGGCCTGCTCCTCTTCGTCTGTATCCCGGTTTGTGCTAGCCATCTTATGGCACCTTGTTTAACTTATGTCGTACTCAGATATTGTTGCTTCACTGACTCGTCGTGATCGAGCACTTGTATTCGAGCCCTCGAGGCCCGGCTTGTATTATGATGCTTGTATGACTTATTTTATTTGTAGAGTTGTGTTGTGATATCTTCCCGTGAGTCCTTGATCTTGATCGTACACATTTGCGTGCATGATTAGTGTACGATTGAATCGAGGGCGTCACACGCGGCCAGAGCTCAACCATTCAGGTTTGTCGGCGTTGCAGGGACGGACCCATGCGCATGCGTCGTGCCGTTAGGGGGCAGCTCCATCAGTTGGTGTCAGTTGAGCGGGCAACTAGGTCAAGCATGTTAATCACGAAAGAGCAAGTCCATTTAGATAAGCGCAAAGAAGATGAACATCGCCGGGTCGGACCCGAGCGACCTGGGGATGATGCAGCCCGAGGGGCGCCCCCAACAAGATAAGCTAGGAACATGAAGTAAAAGGATACTACGCGCGAGGGCGGACCCACGCGGCCTGGGAATAATGCAGCCACAGGGGCGCTCCCAGCTGGAAATGAAACTTGAAAGGCGTCACTGATAGCGTTGAAGGCGAAAGGGTGTTGGCGCAGCAGAGCTCGGTGGGCTGCGGAGCCGATCCTCATGTGCCCCAGGCTCGGGGGCCTCGGGAGGCTCGAGGCGCTGGTGGCTCCTCGTGGACCATCTCCATCTCTGCCAGGGCTGCGGGCGCTGGCCTCTTGAGCCTCAGGATGCACCTCATGAGGCGCGCTGGCGTGGTGGCAGCGTTCGGCAAGCTGTAAGGCATGCGAACGTGGCTGTGGGGTGGACCTTGCAGCGCCCCACACGAGAGGGCCAGAGGCGCTCCTGAGAGGCGGCTCGGTTGAGCCCTGGTATGTCGATGTAGACACGCAGCCCACCATCCTCGCCTGGATGGGGTGCCACGGCAGGTAAGCGGCGACTTTCACTCATGACTCTTGACTCCTGCAGCTCCTGAACGATCTTGCTGACGAACTCCTGAGGGTTTGGCCCTCCTTGCCTTGCTCCTTCTTGAGGGAAACGTGCTTCGAAACACGCCTCCAAGTGGTGCCCAAGCGCCTCCCTCGTGACCTTAGCAAGGTCGGTGGCCCTCCAGGGGGGAGCCCCCGAGCCCTGCCTGAGAAGGGCGCCGGGCACGCTTTCCTATGCGATAGAAGGAGGTTCCCCCTAAGGAGGCGCGGACCCTGAGGGGCTTGCCTCCTGAGGGGCCGGGCCGGACGATGTCTTCTTCTTCTTGGGGGCGGTCTCGGGAAGCCTCCTGCTTCCGCGATCCAGGTCTTCCAGTGATGCGGCCTGAAAGGCTCACTCCAGGGAGCACACCGCGTCTTTCTCTTCGCAGGGCACCGTGATGACTCCGCCACTTCCCGGCATTTTGAGGACGTTGTAGCCGTGGTGGGTTACGGCCATGAACTTTGCCAGCGCTGGGTACCTGAGGATGGCGTTGTATGGTAGGCGAATGTGGGCGACGTCGAAGTCGATGAGCTCGGTGCGGTAGTTTTCGCGTGCGCCGAAGGTGACAAGGAGGCGAACCTGCCCGATCGGGACCGTGGAGCTGTCGGTGACCCCAGAGAAAGGCTTGGTTGGCTGAAGTTGATTGTAAGGCACTTGGAGATTGTTGAATGTTTCCACAGACAGGACGTTGAGCCCTGCCCCGCCATCGATGAGGGTCTTGGTGACTAGCACGTTGCTGATGATTGGGGAGCAAAGCATCGGGAGGACTCCGGCTGTGGCAGCACACTTGAGCTGATCCGCTGGCTGAGCGTGATGGCGCACGCCGACCACCGAGGGGGCGTGGCCGAGCTTGGGAGGCCTGCATTCGCCAGCGGGCGAACTGCTTGAAGATGCGTTGTGAGGCTGGGGCTTGAGCTCCGCGCAGGATGCAGGCGATCGCGCGAGGCTCCTGGAAGCCACCAGCCCCCTCGTCCTGATGATGGTCTTCATTTCTCCGTGGCTGCGGTGGCAGAGGAGGGAGGCCTGCGTTGCCTTGCGGGCGATCCTCGCGAGGCTGATCCCTCCAGCCTCCCTCGTGAGGCGGGTCCCGCCAGTGATCCTCACGAGGTTGGTTGCGCCATCCTTGGCGAGGGCCGCGGTCTTCCCAGCGTCTTGCGTTCCTTCCTCCTCCTCGGCCGTAGCCCCGGTCGCTGCAGTCGGGACGTCGGCCGATCCTCCTCTCTCGCACGGCTCGGAGCTCTTGACATATGTTGGTGTTGTGGGTGTGGAGGCCGTGGTACACACAGTACCGGCTGCCCTTGGAAGACTCGGGCTAATCTCTGCCCCGCTTGGTGTCCGGTTCTGCCGTGAGCACGGCAGCCCCCTTGCGCTTCACATCCTTGGCCTTGGGCTTCTTCTCTTTTGGGTCTGCGGCAGGCAGCTCGAGGAGGGAGAGACGCCCTTCCTCGGCCCTGGCGCACTTGGTCGCCAAGTTGAACAGCTCCAAGGAAGTGCACAAGTCTTCGTGCATCTCCAGCTTCTCCTTCATCTTGATGTCGCGCACACCGTCGGAGAAGGCGGAGATGATGGCCTCCTCGGTCACCTTGGGAATCTTGAGGCGTGAGTTGTTGAAGCGTTAGATGTATTTCTGCAGGGTCTCCCCTGGTTGCTACTTGATGCGGCGCATGTCGCTCACGGCGGGTGGCCGGTCACGAGTACGTTGGAAGTTGGTGATGAAGCGGGTGCGCATCTCGTCCCAGGAGGAGATCGTGCCGGAGGCAGGTTCGAGGAGCAGTGCGGGCCCGTCCTTGGCGCCATGGGAGACCAGTTCGCCATGACCTTCGTCTCCATTGGCGGCTTGATGCCCAGCTCGTAGAGAGCTGGAGGAACTCTTGGGTCGACTGCACCGTCGTAGCGAGGAGGCATGTCTGGCTTGAACTTGCCGGGCCACGCGACGCTGCGCAGCTCGGTGGTGAAGGCACGACAGCCTGCTGTGGCCACGGGAGGCCTTGGGTGACGAAGAGCTTGGTATTGCGGGTCCCCATGCGCTGCAGCTGGGAGCAGCGTGGGGTCTTGACGTGCTGGAGCGGGGAGCACGCGGGCAGCTTCTTGTGGGTGAGGGACTTCCTGGCGGCTCTGCTCTTGCCGCGCTGGCGCCGGACGGAGCGGGTTCCGCCCAGGGGCCACGCGCCTTGGGGCCATGGCGCCGTCTTGAGGGGGAGGCGGCCGAGGCTCGTCGCCCTCGCGAGCGGGTCGGGTGCGGTGCAGCGGACGGACGGCGCGAGGAGCCCTGCGGCTTGGACGAGCTTCGGCGACGCGGTCGAGCCACTCTTCGTAGACGTCGTCGACTGGACGGTAGCGCAGGAGCTCGTTTGCCGCGATGAGCGCAGCTCGAGCCTTCATGGGCGCGCGGAACGCGCGAGATGAAGAACCAGCCGGTAGCAGTGCGGCCGTCTTGCCTCACGGAGGGATGCATGGACGATGCTTGCTGCTCGTTCCCCACCGGGCCGGTGGCGGCGTTGACGGCAGGCGACGGGGAACGGCGAGGGCGCCTGCCGACGGGAGCCGTCTGGGCGACGCGGGAGGCGAGAGCGGCTCAGCGCTCGGCGCGGGCCCGGCGAGCGTCAGACATGGATGCGGTGGTCGTCGGAGAACAGGGCGGCGGAAGACGAATTCCGGCACACCCCTACCTGGCACGCCAAATGTCGGATTTCGGGTTCCGGCAGACCCTTGAGGTTCGAACACTGGGGTGCGCGCGGAGATCTCGCCCTCTACCTACCTGCACCCCGCCGCCTTGCTTGGATCTAAACTACCAAGAACAACACAAGAGACACAAGGTTTATACTAGTTCGGGCCACCATTGTGGTGTAATACCCTACTCTAGTTTGTGGTGTGGTGGATTGCCTCTTGGGCTGATGGTGATGAACAATACAAGGAAGAACAGCCTCACGAGGGTCTGTTCTTGGCTGGTGCGATGAACTGCTAGGGGGAGTTTAGTCGCTCTCTCTCTCTCTCTCTCTCTCTATATATATATATATATATATATATATATATATATATATATATATATATATATTCAAGGTGCCTCAGCTATCGATCGATGCCTTTACTATGGTGGCTAGCTTAACTTATATAGGCAGGGGCCCTGGGCCTCTTCCCAAATATTGAGCGGGAGGGCGCCAACAATTGGCCATTTTGAAGGGAACATCTGGTACACTTATCTGACTAAAGTTGGTCCTCGCTTTGTCAAAGGCTCTGGTGGCGACGCCGTCTTGGGCTCCACAATGACTTCCTTCCTGCCGTTGGACTGGTCTTGGTCTTGTTGCACCGAAATGGACGCCTTTGCTTGATGCTCTCGCCTGCGCTTGCTCCCTTTGCACCAAAGAGGAAAGGAGGACATCTGCGCTGGGCTGGCGCTCCCTTGGCGCCCTTGGTCGTCATGGCTTGCGTCATGGGCACCTCGCGAGGTACCCCGCCTTGATCTCTCCGCCTCCTCGTGAGCCAGCCTGACGAGGCCGTTCCCGAGGAAGCTCCCTGTCATCCGCCCCGCGAGGCTTGGCCCCTCGCGAGGGTCTTGAGCTCGTGTTGATGAAGATGGGCCGTGTTGGGCCCCCCTTTGAGCCACGCTGCAGGCCGTAGGCAGGCAAGTCTGGGGACCCCCGTTCCCAGAACGCCGACAACTATCATATTACTTTGCTACTAAACACTTTGCCGCAGATACTAAGTTTCCAGGTGTGGTTGAATTGACAACTCAGCTGCTAATACTTGAGAATATTCTTTGGCTCCCCTTGTGTCGAATCAATAAATTTGGGTTGAATACTCTACCCTCGAAAACTGTTGCGATCCCCTATACTTGTGGGTTATCAAGACCTTTTTACGCACGTGCTGAGGGAGCATAGCTCTATTCTTTGAGTCACATGGTATTTATATCTGCTGGACACTATGAAGAATTTGAAAGACACTAAGACAACAATCTATCCCTCAACTATGAGGGGAGGTAAGTAACTGCCATCTAGCTCTGCACTTGATTCACCTTCTGTTATAAGTAAGCTAGCGACACCTAAACCTGCTTCGGCTATTTGTTCCAATATGTCGCATGTTATTGATGATGCCACTTCTGCTATGCATGATACTTATGATGAAACTACTTCTATGCTTGATACTACTGTGCCTCTTGGTGAATTTCTAGATGAACAAATTTCTAGGTCTAGAGAAAGAGAAATTATTAAAACTGAACACGATGATGTTAGTGATGATGAAAATAGGCCTGCTATTCCTGAGGGTTACCTTTTTAATGCTGAATCTAAAGAAGCTATTCTTGCTTGCCAGGATAGTCTTGAACGTAATAGGTTGCTAGTTAAATGCAGTAAAGAACCTTTTAGAGGTAGGATGAGACCCGACCCTGCTTTTGCTACTTCACCTATCTGTGTTCCTGATCAGGATTATTATGATCTTTCTTCTGATCCAGATATAATTACTTTGGTTGAATCTGATCCTTTTTATGGCTACGAATCTGAAACTATTGTGGCACATCTTCGTAAGTTAGATGATATAGCTGCCCTGTTTACTAATAATGAGAGATCGCGCTACCTTTATTTACTTAAAATATTTCTGTTCTCATTAAAGGGTGATGCTAAGATATGGTTCAATTCTCTTGATCCTGGTTGTGTGCAAAGTCCCCAGGATATGATTTATTACTTCTCTGCTAAATATTTCCATGCTCATAAGAAACAAGCTGCTTTGAGGGATATATATAACTTTGTGCCAATTGAAGAAGAAAGTCTCCCACAAGCTTGGGGGAGGCTTCTCAAGTTACTTAATGCTTTGCCTGATCATCCTCTTAAGAAACCTGAAATATTTGATATCTTATATAATGGACTAACTGATGCTTCCAGATATTACCTAGATAGTTGTGCTGGTTCTCTTTTCAGGGAAAGAACACCGGATGAAGCTGAAATTTTATTGAATAATATGTTGACAAATGAAAATAATTGGGCACCTCTGATCCAACTCCCGAGCCAGCTCCGAGCCAATTCATCGAGCCTATTCCTAAACCAACTCCAAGAAGAGAGGTGTTCTATTTCTCAGTCCCGAAGATATGCAAGAAGCAAAGAAATCTATGGAAGAAAAAGGTATTAAAGCTGAAGATGTTAAGAATTTACCTCCTATTGAAGAAATACATGGTCTTAATTCACCGCCTGTTGAAGAAGTATATGATCTCAATTACTTATTTACTGAAGAACCTCCCGATATCCCGACACAGGTAGTAAAGGTAAATTCTCTCTATAGATATGATAAAACTGAAGTCCCTCCTACTAAAATTGCTAGTCAGTGCTTGGATGAGTTTGATGACTTTATGTTTAAGCAAGATGACTTTAATGCTTATTTTGGTAGACAATTAAAACAGAATACCTTTATGATTAAACGCTTGAGTGATTATATGGCTAATATTAGAGGTGAACTTAAACTTGTTAGCAAACATGCTTCTATGGTTACCACTCAAGTAGAACAAGTACTTAAAGCTCAAAAAGAAGTGCTTAATGAAATGAATAGTAAGAAAAATGATTATGCTGTTAGAGTGGCTACTAGAACTAGTAGAATGACTCAGGAACCTTTCTATCCTAAAGGCCACCCTAAGAGAATCGAGCAAGGTTCTCAGAGAAATAATATTGATATGCCTAGTTCTTCTAAGAGGAAGAAAAACAAAAATGATAGAACCGTGCAAACTTCTAGTGAACCTGTTGCTGAACCACCTGAGAAACCAAATGATATCTCTATGTCTGATGCTGAAACACAATCTGGTAATGAACATGAAACTAGTGGAAATGTTAATGATAATGTTCATGATGATGCTCAACCAAGTAATGATAATGATGTAGAAGTTGAACCTGTTGTTGATCTTGATAACCCACAATCAAAGAATCAACCTTATGATAAAAGAGACTTCGTTGCTAGGAAACATGGTAAAGAAAGAGAACCATGGGTTCAGAAACCCATGCCTTTTCCTCCCAAACCATCCAAGAAAAAGGATGATGAGGATTTTGAGCACTTTGCTGAAATGATTAGACCTATCTTTTTTGCGTATGCGATTAACTGATGTGCTCAAAACAAATCCTTATGCTAAATATATGAAAGATACTGTTACAAATAAAAGAAAGATACCGGAAGCTGAAATTTCCACCATGCTTGCTAATTATACTTGTAAGGGTGGAACACCAAAGAAACTTGGAGATCCAGGAGTACCTACTATACCATACTCCATTAAAAGAAATTATGTTAAAACTGCTTTATGTGATCTTGGAGCCGGTTTTAGTGTTATGCCTCTCTCATTATATCGCAGACTTGACTTGAATAAGTTGACACCTACTGAAATATCTTTGCAAATGGCTGATAAATCAACTGCTATACCTGTCGGTATTTGTGAGGATGTGCCTGTTGTGGTTGCAAACGTTACTATTCTAACGGACTTTGTTATTCTTGATATTCCCGAGGATGATAGTATGTCTATTCTTCTTGGAAGACCTTTCCTTAATACTGCAGGGGCTGTTATTGATTGCAACAAAGGCAATGTCACTTTTCATGTTAATGGTAATGAGCACACGGTACACTTTTCGAGGAAACAACCTCAAGTTTATAGTATCAACTCTATTGGAATAATTCCATCGATTATATTTGGAGGTTTTGAATTTCCTCTCCCTACTGTCAAGAAGAAATATGATATACTTATTATTGGGGATGTCCTTATCCCCGTTGAGGTAACATAGTGTTATTCGAAATTTCTCCGGTTTCATGTTAATCAGAATGAGTTTGTTAACAAGACTTGATCAACCTTGTTAGTGGATTCCTTTTGATGAGCATGAGATGGATGAAACTAGAAGCACAACCTTCTGTACCCTCTTTATATTCTCTGTTATTTAGTAAAAATAAAGTAAAATAGTATTTTTCATGCGTCTCTCCGACTTATCCGTGCAATATAAAATATCCTGAAAATAAAAGTCCTCAGAATGCCATGCCAATTTAATATGATTTTTTAGGAATATTTGAGGATTTTAGTGCAAAATTACATGGGAGCTGCCACTTGGCCACGAGGGTGGAGGGCGCCCTACCCCCGGGCGCCCCGCCTCGTGGGCCCACGGTGGCCCTCCTCCACTTATCCCTGCACCCATCTTCTTCCTCTGTCTCACACAAACCCGAAAAACCAACTCAAGATCGTGTTCCAGCAACTTTTGCTGCGATTTTCGATCTCCTTGCTCAAAGCACCTCGCATAAAACTGCTTGGGGAGATTATTCCTTGGTATGTGACTCCTCCATTGGTCCAATTAGTTTTTGTTCTAGTGCTTTATTCATTGCAAATTTGTGCTGCATAGGTGACCATGTTCTTGAGCTTGCATGTCAAATTTATATGGTTCCGAGTAGTTCTAATGCTTGATATATGCTCTAGGCACTTGTATGAGTAGTTGCTATCAGTTTTATTGAAGTTGGTTCACTTTTGTTTGAAGTTACTAAAAATTTTAGAATTATTTTTCAGAGGAAACAATATGCTTAGGAGGATGTTCCAAGGTGGTTCTTCAAGGAAGCAAGGTCCCAGGCTTGCAATGTGTGATGGTGACGAGGAACCACCAAGAGACGCTCCCGTGAGGCCCTGTGAATGGCCTTCGGAAAATTTTATGAATCAAGTGGGAATTAAAGAAGAATTCTACGCATATTTGCGTAATGCCGGTCTTGAGGACTTTGAAGCTGATAAATGCCCCCAGTATCGTTACCTCACAAGTTCATTTGTGGGGAGGTTTGATTTTTCATCTTCACGTAATTCTCCTTCAGTCATGTTTGACCTTTATGACAAATCTTATACCATGGACTTAGAAGATTTCACTCTTGCATGCAAACTTCCATCTTGGGTAGTATCAGGGATCCCCCTAAATCTGAATATAGAGACTTTCTTGCTAGAATAACTGTGGGGGAATCTATAGATATAGCACAGGCCACTATAGGGAGCATTCACTTTCCTGCTATACGTTATTTTTCTCTCTTCATTGGTAGATGCATAAATGCTAAGGATGAATCATGTCACATGTGTGCCCCTGATCTCAGCATTCTCAGAAGCGCTGTGTTAGGGGACCAAGCTTATCATATGGGAGCCATTGTAGCTCGTAGGTTGCATCTTAATAGACGTAATGGATATTTCTTTGGAGGAATTTATGCAACCCGCTTAGCTAATTTTCTTGATGTAGACATTCGTGAGGGTGATATGGAGTTACCCCCTTCTTATTTAGATCTTGATTCTATGTTTTCTCACCAATTCATTGAGAGGACTGGACCACCTTTCCAGTATCGACTAATCTTTAACAAACGACATGTGGTCCGTGTTGCTCTTCCTGCTCCTACCTTCTTTGATTTTCAGGCGAGAGGAAAATATATTATTACCAGAGAGGAGGCAGATGAATATGAGAGGAGAGCGGAGGCAGCTCGACGCCACACTGCAATTCAGGAGGCGATAGCAGCTGCATCGCAGTACGACCCCAGCTACACCTACGGGTATCAGCCAGGCTATCCCTGGCAATAGACCAACTTAGGCCAAAAGCCTAAGCTTGGGGGAGTACGTATTTCTCACCGACATTACATTTATGCTCACACACACTCATTGCTAGATGTCGGTGCTCATACTCTTTCACTGTAATATCCATGCTAGTTTATTTTCTTTCTTCTTGTGTGTTTGATAAACCTGAAGAAAAAAACAAAAAAATTAGTTAGTCTACTTTCCTTGCTTGTAGTCGAATTAAAAAGAAAACCCAAAAATATTTCCCGTTCTTATTTTGCTTATTGGGAGCTTTCCCGTGTAGATAGTTTTTATTTCTTTTCCTTTCATTTGGGGGTCGAGAAGACTATATTGAAAATGCTTAGTGGCTCTTATATGCATTATTGTTTATCTAACTTAGAGCCCATATTACTTGTCTTCTCTCTTGAGTTGAAAGCTTGCAGATTCCAACTTAGTCCAATGCACGTGCACTCTTATTATTATACACACCGTTCGGTCATGCAAGTGAAAGGCAATAATGATGATATATGATGGACTTATTGGGATGAGAAAAGCTGGTATGAACTCGACCTCTCTTGTTTTTGTAAATATGATGATTCATCGTTCCTGATTCAGCTATTATGAAGTAAACATATTTGCTATGACATTTAGAGATTATAGTTGCTTGTGCCATGCTTGATTAGCTATGAGTTATAATGGTTTACCTTGCATGCCAACATGCTATTAGAATGATTATGATGTGGTATGATGGATGGTATCCTCCTTTGAATGAATTAAGTGACTCGACTTGGCACATGTTCACGCATGTAGTTGAATCAAATCAACATAGCCTTCATGATATTTATGTTCATGGTGGATTATATCCTACTCATGCTTATATTCGGTGTAAATTAATTTTAATTGATGTTTACAACTGTTGTCGCTCTCTCAGTTGGTCGCTTCCCAGTCTTTTGCTAGCCTTCACCTGTACTAAGCGGGAATACTGCTTGTGCATCCAAACTCCTTAAACCCCAAAGTTGTTCCATATGAGTCCACTATACCTTCCTATATGCGGTATCTACCTGCCGTTCCAAGTAAATTTGTATGTGCCAAACTCCAAACCTTCAAATAAAAATTCTGTTTTGTATGCTCGAGCAGCTCATGTGCAACTAGGGCTGCCTATATCTTCCATGCTAGGTGGGTTATTCTAAAGAGGAGTGGACTCCGCTCCTCATTCACGAGGAAGGGCCGGTAACCGGGATGCCCAGTCCCATGATCCAAAAATATCAAAGCAAATCAAAATAATTAAACAAAACTCCCCCTGGGACCCGTTGATTGTTGGAGGCACTCGTTGTTTCGAGCAAGCCATGGATTGATGCTTGTGGAGGAGGGGGAGTATAAACCTTTACCATTCTGTTTGGGAACTGCCTATACTGCATGTAGTATGGAAGATACAGCCATCTCATAGTTGTCGCGTTGACAGTGAAAGTATGCTGCTCAAAATATAATTTATCTCTATTTCAAAATTGAGCTCTGGCACCTCTACAAATCCCTGCTTCCCTCTGCGAAAGGCCTATCTATTTACTTTTATGTTGAGTCATCACCCTTCTTATTAAAAAGCACTTCATTGGAGAGCACACTTGTCGTTTGCATTCATTATAATTGGTTTATTTTGGGTATGACTTGGTGGATCTCTTTTACCATGAATTACAATGTTTAGTCAGTCCTTGATCTTTAAAGGTGCTCTGCATTTATGTTTTGCGGTCTCAGAAAGGGCTAGCGAGATACCATTTCGTTATATCATGTTATGATTATTTTGAGAAAGTGTTGTCATCCGAGTTTTATTATTATGGCTCACTAGCTGGTTATATTATTGATATGAGTAATTGTGAGACCTACGTGTTATTGTGAGTATGGTTAGTTCATAATAATTGCTGAAACTTGAATGCTGGCTTTTCATGTTTACAACAACAAGAGCAAATAGAGTTTGTAAAAGTTTTTCTTTTTCTCTTTCAGTTTGTCAACTGAATTGCTTGAGGACAAGCAAGGATTTAAGCTTGGGGGAGTTGATACGTCTCCGTCGTATCTACTTTTCCAAACACTTTTGCCCTTGTTTTGGACTCTAACTTGTACGATTTGAATGGAACTAACCCGGACTGACGTTATTTTCAGCAGAATTGCCATGATTATGTGCAGAAAACAAAAGTTCTCGGAATGACCTGAAACTCCACGGAATATCTTATAATAAATAATAAATAATCCTCGCCGAAGATGAAGACCTGGGGGCCCACACCCTGTCCACGAGGGTGGGAGGCGCGCCCCTCCCCCTGGGCGCGCCCCCTACCTCGTGGGCCCCCTGGATGCCCTCCGACGCCAACTCCAACTCCATATATTGGCTTTCGGGGAGAAAAAAATCAGGGAGAAAGTTTCATCACGTTTTACGATACGGAGCCGCCGCCAAGCCCTAATCTCTCTCGGGAGGGCTGATCTGGAGTCCGTTCGCGGCTCCGGAGAGAGGGATTCGTCGCCGTCGTCATCATCAACCATCCTCCATCACCAATTTCATGATGCTCACCGCCGTGCGTGAGTAATTGCATCGTAGGCTTGCTGGACGGTGATGGGTTGGATGAGATTTATCATGTAATCGAGTTAGTTTTGTTAGGGTTTGATCCCTAGTATCCACTATGTTCTGAGATTGATGTTGCTATGACTTTGCTATGCCTAATGCTTGTCACTAGCGCCCGAGTGCCATGATTTCAGATCTGAACCTATTATGTTTTCATGAATATATGTGTGTTCTTGATCCTATCTTGCAAGTCTATAGTCACCTACTATGTGTTATGATCCGGCAACCCCGAAGTGACAATAGTCGGGACCACTCCCGGTGATGACCATAGTTTGAGGAGTTCATGTATTCACTATGTGCTAATGCTTTGTTCCGGTTCTCTATTAAAAGGAGGCCTTAATATCACTTAGTTTCCAATAGGACTCCGCTGCCACGGGAGGGTAGGACAAAAGATGTCATGCAAGTTCTTTTCCATAAGCACGTATGACTATTTACGAATACATGCCTACATTACATTGATGAACTGGAGCTAGTTACATGTCACCCTATGTTATGATTGTTACATGACGAACCGCATCCGACATAATTATCCATCACTGATCCGGTGCCTACGAGTTTTCCATATACTAGTTTACGCTTATTTACTTTTCCGCTGCTACAGTTACAATCATTACAAAAATACCAAAAACATTACTTTAGCTATCTTTACTTTTGTTACCGTTACCACCACTATCATATTACTTTGCTACTAAACACTTTGCTACAGATACTAAGTTTCCAGGTGTGGTTGAATTGACAACTCAGCTGCTAATACTTGAGAATATTCTTTGGCTCCCCTTGTGTCGAATCAATAAATTTGGGTTGAATACTCTACCCTCGAAAACTGTTGCGATCCCCTATACTTGTGGGTTATCATGGACCACCCCACTAGCATCCGCCATGGCGGATTCACCGCATTGGTTCTAGACCCAATCATTGACGGATTTCACCTCACTAGAGTCCTAATGGACGGCGGCAGCAGCCTGAACCTGCTTTATCAGGATAGAGTGCGCAAAATGGGCATAGACCCATCAAGGATTAAACCCACGAAGACAACCTTTAAAGGCGTCATACCAGGTGTAGAGGCCAACTGTACAGGCTCAGTTACACTTGAAGTGGTCTTCGGATCCCCGGATAACTTCCGAAGCGAGGAGTTAATCTTCGACATAGTCCCGTTCCGAGCACACATAGCAATGCGGCCCAAACCCCAGCCCTCGCGGAATTGCGAAACCAGTACTACGCGTACATAATTACGCTCTGGAAATACCATGGGCATAGGGGGAGGGGCACGACCACGGCATGCCCAGAATGCAGCTCATCCGCACCAGGGGCTCCCGATTGTGTCATTCTTTTCTTTTCTTCTTTCTTTTTTACTTTCAGGACTCTGTTCTCACGAAGCCCTGTCCAGCAGTAGAATCGCCGAACACACGATGCAACAGCCAGGGAAGCAGAAAGCTACGTCGAGTGTCCAGGTGGTCTCTATTACGAGCAGTATACCAGTTTTACATACCACTCTGCAGCTTACCCCTGGAGGGGGACATGTTAAAAAGTCCCGTCCCTTGCTTATCACACTATTTGTATCGTTCTGCTCTTACTGCAGCCCTTTTGAATAAACAATACATAGCTTCTGCCTATTATTGAATTCCTTTTTCTATATATATATATATATGTGTTCGATTATGACATTGTGCAACCGTACACTTTAGTACGGGCAATACACCGAGGGCTTAAGTACCCCACAATATGGTGTGATAATTCGAACACTTTCACAAGTGCGGCACCCGAACTTATAGCATTATATGCATCGGTTCGAATCATGTCTTGGGTCAATAGTTGGGTTTGCCGGCTCCCATGTTTTGGTACCTTATGTTCCGTTATATCGGCTAAGGTAGCGCTGGGAGAACCACCGTGATTGTGCCCGGTTGAGCTGGGTTAAGCACCTCGGTGGAGAAAGCTAAAACTGACCGTCATGATAGAGGCGAGAGCGATCGCTGTTCGAGAGGTTTTGAGTCCCTAAAGACTTATGCGCTTCAGCGAGGAGTCGGCATTGTCCGGCCTAGGCGTGGATAGCGCCCCGAACTCGGTCTTCCGAATACCAGGGGCTTCGCTGAAATTTAAAATTATAGAATTCTATGGCTAAGTGAGAGTGTTCAAGCATTATAGTCTGGTTGCCTTGTTCGTTGCGTTGAGCGCCTCCCTCGAAGGACCCAAGAATGGGAACAAGAGCTCTCAAGTTTATCCCGAACACCCCAGCACTCGTGGCATGGGGGCTGAAGCTGACGACTCGCCATCTCTCAAATTTAATACACGGCCGCACAGATAGTAATATTTTAAATTCAAAAGTGTTGCTTAGCGCATATGAACAAGTTTTCAGCGGACAGGATAACAAATGCGAGTCTACTAAAAAATTACATCTTTGGAGCATTCACCCGCTATAAGGCGGGCACCCTTCAGGACGCCCTCATAATACATCTCAGGCTTGCGATGCTCCTTGCCTGGTGGTGGTCCGTCCGTCACAAGCTTCTCGGCGTCCATCCTGCTCCAGTGCACCTTAGCACGGGCAAGGGCCCCTGGGCACCTTCGATGCGAGCCGGAGCGCTTGGCGACTTCAACCCATGGACAGGCGTCCACTAGCCGCCTCACCAGCCAAGTAGCTCCCAGGCATGGGTTCCTTGGGCCCTGACCGAACTATGAGGCCCTTCATGGCCTGTTCGGCCACCTTATGGAGCTCGACCAGCTGCTTCACTGGTCGCTCAAGGGCACTGGTGTCCGCCCAAAGCATCTTGAGACCAAAACACCTTCTCCGTCGAGCTCCCTCCTCGGCTCGGTAGAATCGGCAGCATCGAGACACATCAGGGGCAGATCTGCGAATGCTCTGGAGAGCTCCGGATTCGGGTAAGTAAGATAATTCACTTTCACATGCTTGCTTTGCATATAGAATGCCTTACCCGCGGTATCTTCTTCATCGCCTCAATTTCCTGGAGGGCTTTGTGGGCTTCAGCCTTAGCGGCTTTGGCGCTCTCAAGGGCCGAGGCGAGCTCGGACTCTCGAGTCTTTGAGTCGCGCTCCAAAGTCTCGTGTTTTTCCACGAGCACAGAGCTCTTGCCGCACCTCCGCCACCCGCGCCTCCTGCTTCTCTCGCTCGGTGCGCTCCGCGGCCGCATTGCTTTCGGCCTTGGACACCGCTTCCTTCAGGGTCGCCACCTCGTTCATGGCCCCTGCAATATTCACGTTATTCCTGTCATTTTTTGCAACCACATATTTTAAATACTCCCATAAGGTATTACTTACCTTCCTTGTCCTCGAGCTGCTTTTTGGCAAGGCCGAGCTCGTTCTCGGACCGCTCGAGGCTCTGCTTCAATGCATCAACCTCCGTAGTCAGTGCGGCAGAGGTCAGCAGCGCAGCCTGCATTCCCATATTGACATACTTATGTTAGACTCCTGCGTATATATTTTAGATCCTCAGTTCGGCTTTTTCTCTCCGAACACCAAACTGAGCATCAAGGGCTACTGTCTATGCGGTAATATTTTTACATATCTTAAATACATACCTCAAAGCCTATTAGAAGGCTAGCACAGGCTTCAGTCAGCCCGCTCTTGGCGGACTGAACTTCTGGATCACCACACTCATAATCTGGCGCTCCTCGTCGATGGAAGCGCCGTTGAGCGCCTCCATCAAATTATCCGGTGCCTCCGGTTGGACGGATGTCACCGGTGTCGCAGTCTTGCCCTTCTTACGAAGGGGTCGCCTGCCGGACTCCGGAACCACTGAAGTTTCCGGTACGGAGTCCGGCACATGGCCGGACTTAAAGCCCTTCGGGGTTTTATCCCCTTTGCGCCCGGAGTCCGGGAGGTCGCCTTCTTGGCGCCTCGGCGCCACCTCCTCTGGCTGGTCCCTTTGGGACTCCACCTCGGTGTCATCCATGGCGGGAGGAGGCGAGGCGGTCGGAAGTGAGGCGTTATTCACATCCGACGAATCCAGGGAGCCGCTCAACGAAGCGTCGAGCCCATCTTTGGGCGGGCTGCATGGTTATATTCGGCGTTAGGAGATGTTGTGCGACAAATGGAACGCCATGAGTTATTCTGGTGTCCGGACACTTACGATTTCCCCAGGGGCTTGGCCCTCGGTGGCCACCCCTCTTCGCCGTCGTCGGCGTTGGTGGCGTAGTCCGGAGGAAGGGTCCTTCCCTTCTTGGACCCTCCGGCCTCCACAGTTGGGGCGGCCTTCCTTTTCTTCTCTCCCCCCGCTGGGGGAGAGGCCTCTTCCTCCTCCTCGTCTTGGCGGAGGAGTCCGCCTCGAGCCATCGGACGATGAGTCCGACAACACTGGCGCCGGGAACTCCTCGAGTTCCGTGGACTTCTTCTTGGCCTTCTTCTCGGCACCACGTAAGGTGCCGGGACCAGCAGCCCCGTCAATCAGGCGTCCGCTGGGTCTTCTGGCAAGGGAGCCGGACAGTCGACCTGTCCGGACGTCTTCTACCCGTCCTGTCAAAGGTGAGGGAGTTTTAGATCCCGCATGGAGTCAAACTATGAAAAAAGAGTCCCGTAAAGGGAAAAATAGCTTACCTCGCTGGCTTGATGCCGCGAGCTGAATCCGCGATCTTCGGTAGCGGATGCGGGAGCCTCGGCGCCCTTGAATAGCACCTTCCAGGCATCTTCATACGTAGTGTCAAAGAGCCGGCTCAAGGTTCGGTGCTATGCTGGATCAAACTCCCACAAGTTGAAGGCCCGTTGCTGGCATGGGAGGATCCGGCAGATGAGCATAACCTGGACTACGTTGACAAGCTTGAGCTTCTTGTCCACAGGTTTGGACGCAGGTTTGGAGTCGGTCAGCTCTTCGAATTACCCCACGTCAGGCCCGTCTCTTTCCATGAGGTGAGCCGTGTAGGGAAGCCAGATCGAATTCGGGAGCCGCTGCCCATTTAGGGTCATGGCTCGGTGATGTAGAACCACCCGATTGCCACCTTTATGGTCTCCACGAAGGAGCCCTCGAGCCATAGGGCGTTGGCCATCTTGCCCACCATGGCACCTCCGCACTCCGCTTGGTGGCCGCCCACTACCTTGGCTTGACATTGAAGGTCTTCAGCCATAAGCGAAGTGGGGCTGGATGCAGAGGAAGGCCTCGCACACGACGATGAACGCCGAGATGTTGAGGATGAAATTCGGGGACAGATCGTGGAAATCTAGGCCATAGTAGAACATGAGCCCCCGAACAAATGGGTGAAGTGGAAAACCTAGTCCGCGGAGGAAGTGGGGGAGGAACACCACCCTCTCATGGGGCCTGGGGGTGGGGATGAGCTGCCCCTTGTTGGGGAGCCGATGCGCGATGTCGTCGGACAAGTATCCGGCCTTTCGCAGCTTTTTGATGTGCCCCTCCGTGACGGAAGAGGCCATCCACTTGCCTCCCGCTCCGGACATAGTTGGAGAAGGTTGAGGTAGGATGTGCGGACTTGGGCGCTAGAGCTCGAGTGCGCGGAAATGGATGAGGAGACATGTGTGGAAAAGTGGATCCTTATCCCCTTATATGGACGGACAAAGCTATGCGTCCCCACCGGCCCGATAAAACTCGCTTATCTCCCAAGCGCCGTAATCAATGGCGCGGTTGGGTTTCTACGCCCGTATTGATGAGAATCCGGAATAAGGGGACACGATCTCTGCTTTGACAAGGCGTGCCAAGAAACCGCCTCGCTAAACGCGCTGAGGTGGGACGGTGAAAACGATTGAATAAAGGCTTGGCGTGGTGTGATATCGCTTCGGAATCGTCCGTGATTGAACTTGTGTAAATATTATTCTCTCTACGGTGGTATGTGGAACTTATTTTGCAGAGCCAGACACTATCCTTGTGTTCAAAATCTTCTATGAAGAACTCGGAGGAGGAACCCACCTTGCAATGCCGAAGACAATATGCGCGCCGGACTCATCGTCATTGAAGCCTGGTTCGAGGGATCTTGAGGAGTCTGGATTAGGGGTGTCCGGATAGCCGGACTATGACCTTTGGCCGGACTCCTGGACTATGAAGATACAAGATTGAAGACTTCATCCCGTGTCCGGATGGGACTTTCCTTGGCATGGAAGGCAAGCGTGGCGATACGGATATGTAGATCTCCTACCATTGTAACCGACTCTGTGTAACCCTAACCTCTTGGTGCCTATATAAACCGGAGGGTTTTAGTCCGTGGGGCGAACAACAATCATACCATAGGCTAGCTTCTAGGGTTTAGCCTCCACGATCTCGTGGTAGATCTACTCTTGTACTACCCATATCATCAATATTAATCAAGCAGGAGTAGGGTTTTACCTCCATCGAGAGGGCCCGAACCTGGGTAAAAACATCGTGTCCCTTGTCTCCTGTTACCATCCGCCTAGACGCACAGTTCGGGACCCCCTACCCGAGATCCACCGGTTTTGACACCGACACCAAGTCACTTGCTTTAAGTGCCAGAAGACTGGACATTATGCAAATGAATGTCCCGAAGCCCAGAATGGAAATGGCAATGGAAGCTCAGGGAAGAAGCCGAACCCTTTCAACAGGGGACAGGTGAACCACGTTACCATGGAGGAGGTTGAAGCTCAGCTAGATGCAGTAATAGGTAAGTTTTTGGTTAAGACATTTACTGCAGTTGTTCTTTTTGATACTGGTGCATCGCATTCATACATATAAAGGGGATTTGTGGATAAGTATAAATTGCCAACCTAAGCCCTTAGGTCACCCATGCTAGTAACCTCTCCTGGAGCAGAATATATGGCTAGTCTATGATGTGATCGATTACCATTAAGGATTGGTAACTACATGTTTCCCTCGGACCTAATAGTTTTGGAATCGCAAGGATTGAATGTGATATTAGGCATGGATTGGTTATCGAAGTATGGAGGGAACATTGATTGCGCCAGTAAGTCGATTTTGCTTACCACCCCAGAAGGAAGAAGAATCAAGTATGTGTCACGGCATGAGCCGAGAAGGACACAAGTAAATTCCTTATCAGGAGTTGTACAGGAGGAAGTACCAGTGGTGAAGGATTACCCGGATGTATTTTCAGAAGAGTTGCCAGGCATGCCACCAGATAGAGACATTGAGTTTCTGATCGAGCTGTTGCCAGGCACATGGACAATATCTAAGAGACTGTACCGGATTCCCGCACAAGATTTGGAAGAAATTAAGAAGCAAATTAAGGAGTTACTGGATAAAGGTTTTATTCGCCCAAGTTCTTCGCCTTGGGGATCGCCAGTACTTCTAGTGGAGAAGAAGGATGGATCTTTGAGGATGGTTGTTGATTATCAAGGATTGAATGTAGTAACAATTAAGAATAAGTACCCGTTGTTGATGATCAACGACTTGTTTGACCAATTGCAAGCAGCTAAGGTATTTTCCAAGATCGATTTGCCATCAGGGTACCATGAGTTAAAGATTCGGCAGCAGGATATACCCAAGGCGGCTTTTACCACCAGGTACAAGATGTATGAGTATACCGTTATGTCATTTGGTCTGACTAACGCACCTGCCTATTTCATGAACATGATGAACAAGGTGTTTATGGAGTTTTTGGATAAGTTTGTCGTGGTGTTCACTGATGATATTTTGGTTTACTCGAAGAATGAAGAGGAGCATAAGGAGCATTTGCGTTGAAAGAAGTTCAGAGAACATCAGTTATATGCCAAGTTCAGCAAATGTGAGTTTTGGTTGAAAGAAGTTGGATTCCTCGGACACGTTATATCCGGAGAAGGAATAGCAGTAGATCCCACCAAGGTTGTCACTATGACAAACTGGGAAGCGCCAACGACAGTTGGAGAGATCCGGAGTTTCCTTGGACTGGCATGATACTACCGGAGATTCATTGAGAATTTCTCAAAGATTGCGAAGCCTATGAAGGAGCTATTAAAGAAGGATACCAAGTTCAATTGGACTGAGGAATGTGAGGCTAGTTTCCAAGAGTTGAAGAAATGTTTGGTTACCTCACTAGTGTTGATTCTGCCAGATCAGCGCAAGGATTATGAGGTGTATTGCGACGCTTCACGCCGAGGACTGGGAGCAGTGCTTATGCAGGAGGGAAGAGTTGTTTCATATGCTTCACGACAACTTAAGCCCCATGAGTTTAATTATGCTACACATGATTTGGAGTTAGCAGGCGTAGTACACGCATTGAAGACTTGGAGACATTTTCTCATTGGAAACCATTGTGAGGTGTACACTGATCACAAGAGTTTGAAATACATCTTCATGCAAAAGGAGTTGAATCTCAGGCAAATGAGATGGTTGGAGCTCATCAAGGATTATGATATGAGATTGCATTATCACCCTGGAAAGGCTAACGTAGTAGCAGATGCGTTGAGCCGCAAGAGCCATGTCAACACACTAATGACCGGAGGTTTACCAAAGGAGTTAGCCGAGGAATTACGAGAGCTATGCTTCGAGATACTTCCGAGAGTCTATGTAGCAGCATTGGAGATTCAGTCTACCTTGATGGATAAGATCAGAGAAGCTTAGAAGACTGATAAGGAGATTGCCTCTATTAAGGAGAAAATGAGCAAGGGAAAAGCTAAGGGATTTCGTGAGGATGAGCACGATACCCTATGGTTTGAGGACCGCGTTTATGTGCCAAATGATCCGGAGATCAAGAAGTTGATTTTGTAAGAGGCCCATGATTCGCCGTACTCGATTCACCCAGGAAATACCAAGATGTATCTGGATTTGAAGGACACTTTCTGGTGGACCGGTATGAAGAAAGATATTGCGGAGTTTGCAGCAGTTTGTGATGTATGTCAGAGAGTGAAGGCAGAACATCATAAACCAGCAGGTTTGTTACAGCCATTGCCGATACCGGAATGGAAGTGGGAAGAATTAGGCATGGATTTTATCACGGGATTACCCAGGACTCATTCACGCTATGACTCGATTTGGGTCGTAGTTGATCGCTTGACGAAGGTAGCTCATTTCATCCCAGTGAAGACCACTTACAGCAGTGCCAAGTTGGCTAAGATATACATGACCAGGATCGTATGTCTGCATGGAGTTCCGAGGAGTATCGTATCAGATAGAGGAACCCACTTTACCTCAAAGTTTTGGAATAAGTTGCACGAAACTTTGGGTACCAGGCTAGAGTTCAATACCGCTTTTGATCCACAGACAGATGGACAGACTGAGAGAGTCAATCAGATTTTGGAGGATATGCTGAGAGCTTGTGCACCAGATTATGGAACTAGTTGGGACGACAATTTGCCGTATGCAGAGTTCTCTTACAACAACAGTTATCAATCCAGTTTGAAGATGGCCCCTTTCGAAGCCTTGTACGGAAGGTGGTGTAGAACCCCGCTGTTGTGGGATGAAGTTGGAGACCGCCAGTTGTTTGGACCAGATTTGATTAAGGAGTCTGAACGGAAGGTGAAGTTGATTTGTGATAGGCTCAAGGTAGCCCAGTCTAGGCAGAAGAGCTATTCGGATTCTAAATGCAAGGAGACGGTTTTCGAAGTAGGAGATAGAGTCTATCTTCGAGTATCTCCACTTCGAGGAGTTAAGCGTTTTGGAGTTAAAGGAAAGTTAGCGCCACGTTTTGTGGGACCATACAAAGTTTTGGAGCGCATGGGAGAAGTTGCTTACAAGTTGGAATTGCCCGAAGGATTGTCAGGAGTTCACGACGTGTTCCACGTTTCCCAGTTGAAGAAGTGCCACGCAGATATGGAGGATATACCGCTGAGGGATACTATGCCACTGGAAGCGATTCAGTTGGGTAATGATTTGACCTACGAGGAGAAACCAGTCAAAATTCTAGAGTATGCCAGCCGAGTCACCCGCAGCAAGGTTATCAAGTTTTGCAAAGTCCAGTGGAGCCACCACACCGAGGATGAAGCCACCTGGGAGCGAGAAGAAGACCTGCTGAAGGACCACCCTCACCTATTTTCTAGCCAACTCGAATCTCGAGGGCGAGATTCATCTTAAGGGGGGTAGGTTTGTAACATCCCAAATTTTCAATTTGGAATGTTATACATAGATCATCATTTGCATATCATATTTTATTGCATGTTGGCTTGATCCTAGAAATTTCACGCAACTCAAGGACCCACGGAGAGAGTTGGAGATTTCGTTATTTTCATATTTGAGTTTTCTCAAATTCTGAAAATAGGATCATTTGATTTTATTTATTTTATCCTCAGATATTTATATTACCCAAAATATGGGAGAGAGAATAAAATGACTTTACCAAAATAAAGAAATATTGAAGATTTAATAAAAAAATCAAATAAGTTTTTTATTTGGAGTTTATCGCTATTTTATTTGAATTTAGGAAAATCGCGTTTTCAAAATTGCATTTAGGCCCCAAATAAATGTTCATCTTGTAAAACTTGATTTTAGAAGCCGGGGAAAATTTATTTCGGGATTCTTGGAGTCCGTTTAGTATTTCTTTCGTTAGTTGTTCTGCGCGTAGTTATTTAAAAAAAAGAAAAGCGAATCGACCTACGGGCCATGTCCTTTGGGACACTTGGCCGGCCGGCCTTTAAAGCGCGAGGGCGAGCGCCACCCAACCCGAACCTAGCGCCGCCCCAACCCGAACCTAAGCGTCGCCGCCCGCCGCGCCTTGCCGCCGCTCACCCATTGCTGCTTGCGCCGCCCAGCGCCCGCCGCCCACCGCCCGCGCCGGAGCTCATAGCCGACCCGTCGCCGAGGTAGCCGCCTCTGGCGGCGGTTTTTTCTCCAAAAACCGCCCGGATTTTTTAGAACCGCGGCTTATTTTTTTAGATCTTTTTTTAATAGATCTTTTTTTTCGGTTTAGGTTAATTAGCGAGCGTTCGCTCGTTCGTTCGTTTTAACGAACGTGTTCATCTTTTAGATTCAGATAACGAACGTTCGTTCGTTAATCTGTTCGTCGTTTTTCTTTTTCTCGGATTTATTCCGCGATTTTTCTGATCGCGATTTCTGATCCGATTTTCGATCTAATATAACTTTTTGCTCGTTTATCGGAATCAGGCGATTCAAGCGCCTAGAGTTTCGTCTCGGAACCCTCTTTCCAAATAATCAACTCAAACAAGTTTTGGCCTCAGTAAAATTTGACTTAGGTCCAGATTAGTAAACGAAGCTTGTTTCTTTCGCCGTTTGACTTTCATTGCTTCGTTCGATTTGATTCTTTTTGCAAACTGGAGTTCTTAAGTTGAACTCTCTGGTTAGATCTTTTATTTGAGTTTTACCCGTGCATTAGATGATTACTCATTGTATGCTTGTTTGTTTGCGATAGAGTACCCGGAGTGCGCCGCTTGCTACTTCGAATCTCTAGGTTTCGCGGATCATCAGCAAGGCAAGTAACACTTTGATCATATCCCTTTACTACCCAGTTTTATTGCATTAGATCTATCCTCAAACATTGCATGACTAGGATCAAATTAAACTGTGGGTTTTGGGAAAGTAGATGAGGTAGTACCTATTACCTGTTTTATTATCAAACCCTTGGGAGTTACTTCTACGTTTGCTTATATTGCCATGCTATGCTAGTAGACATGGATAGGGTGAGTGTATCCATGATAGATGTGAGATTTTAATTAATGGTTTATTTAAGGTGGCAACTTAAACACGCATCTGGGTGGATTGAGGCACCTGGGTATTCCACGATTGACTGCTTCTTTTTGGACCGTCACCCAGGCTCAAAGGGATCATGAGATTATTCATGCTAGAAACTTCCGTGTGCAGCCACAAGCTACTATGGGCTCTAGCATAGTTGACTAAGTCGTGCGAACTCTTACAGTGGTAGACTAGCAGATGTAGGGGATGTAGGTTAGTACAGTCTACCCGTTCGTAAGGTGCAAGCGCTTCTGAAAGACTATGTCTCGGTCATCCGTTTCTCAAACACCGTGTAGTGCGAGAATCCCAACGAAGGAGATTGAGTCTTGTGGGGAAAAGTGCACAAACCTCTGCAGAGTGTATCAAACTAATCATGGTTAGCCGTGTCCCCAGGTATGGACATCTTGAGTATCTAGTACTTGGATTATCATGTGAATCTCATCATGTTACTCTAATTAATGTTGTTGGGTTTTTAATTGATGATGCTTAATTGGGATTGAGAATGCTGTCAACCATTCTCAATGTTCAACAACCACCATGATAGTTAAATAAATTTATTCCTTTGTAGTAAGGAAAAATTGGCTTTACGCAAAATTGTAACCATAGAGCTTTCCACCAGCCATATATTCATGTAGTATAGCATTACTCTTTCATATTACTCTCTATGTGTTACATTGCCAGCATATTCCATGTGCTGACCCGTTTTCGGGCTGCAACGTTCATGTTGCAGACTTTTCAGACGACGAGTAAGGTGCCTTAGGTCGTGGTTCTATACTCAGTGATGCCGTTGGAGTTGATGGACTCGCTTATCTTCCAAGCCTTCCGTTGTTATCGTTATTAGATGGCCTTAAGCCATATTTATTGTAATAAGTTCTCTTTTGAGACATTCGATGTAATAAGTGTGTGATTTCTACTCTGTTATAAATCCTTCAAGTACTGTGCGTGTCAGCATTACTGATCCAGGGATGACACTGATGCACAAAGATCAGACTGTTTGAGGTCTGGTCGCTACACATATTTGGATGATTGAGGCTCTAAGTTTAATTTTGCATAAAGCTAATTTTTCCATACAACAAAGGAATACATTTTTATTTTACTACCAAGTTAAATTACCCATATTGAGAAGGTAACCCCAACTCAATCCCAAAAATCAGCAAATTATTAATAACCCAACAATTTCATTAAATAGAGTGATGAGATCAACCAATAATTCAAATACCAGATACTCAAAATGTCCATAACCGGGGACACGGCTAATCATGATTTGTTTGTACACTCTGCAGAGGTTTGCGCACTTTTCCCCACAAGACTCGATCTCCTCCGTTGAATTTCTCGCACTGCATGATGTTTGAGAAACGAATGATCGAGACATGGTCTTTCCGAGGAAGTCCCTTTAACCGATAGATAGGCCGGTACACCTACAATCCCCTACATCTGCTAGCCTATCATGGAAAGGTTTCCCACAACTTACTTAACTATGCCAGAGCCCATAATGGCTTGTGGCTGCACACGGAAGTTTCTAGCATGAATAATCACACGGGTACCCCGGGATCTCCTAGGACAACACTGGATTCCCCAGGTGCCCGGGCAAGCCACTGGTATCCCCAGGGTGCCCCAACCATTCCACCCAGATGTGTATTAAAGTAGCCACCTTAAGTTACCCTTAGTTATTATCTCTCGCATCTTTCATGAATTCTCACATACCAATCCCCTTCTACAAGCATGGCTAAGCAATATATAGCACAATGACTATCCCTGGGGTGTTTAAATGATCATAGGTTCCTACCTCATGAACTACATAGCAAATCCCAATTCCCAAATCCTACTCATGCAAATTTGTAAGGGTGAACTAATGCATAGTAAAAACTGGGTATAGAAAAAATATGATCAAGGTATGAACTTGCCTTGGACTGTTGATGAAGATTCTTCGCACTCATAAATCCTGATAGTTCTACTCGTCACACTCCATTCAATCTATTGTGACCAAGCAATTATAACCACACATAAGCAATCACTTAAAGATCCAAAAGAACGAAGAAAACACTTCGGAAAACTTCAAAACCATCAAATAAAACTCACGGTCATAAACATATTTTTTTTAACAACAGCGAAATTATGTGATTTTGATCTTAACAAAAGGTACATGTCGAGAGCTTTGATTTGCCAAAAGAATCAATTAAATCGGAGTGATAAAACTTAAGTTATAACCAAAACAAGTTTGATTATGAATCTGTTTGAAACTAAATTTTAAAACTTTCAGAAATATAATTGAGTTTGTTTAATGGATAGAGGAGATCATAATGAAGAAGTGGGTGTTGGTTTCGTTGGATTTGGACAAGCGAGTAAAAAGTTACGAGAGTTTAAAGATCAAGGGCTAATCTGCGGAGAAAATATTCACGGATGGATCCCTGGCCGAAAATAAACAGAAAAAGAAAAAAATCTAACCAACGGACATTCGCTAAACAGAACTACAGAACGAAATTCACTAAAACTTCCTAAACAGAAAACGTTCGCTAAATAGACCTAACAAAAAACATATCGGGGTTTTTTTGTAAATGAAAACCGAACCAAAAATAAACTGGACCGGGAGTTTTACCGGTTTGGGCGGCGGTTCAGGTCGACGGCAGGCGAGGCGAACGGCGGCTGCAGCTTCGGCTTTGGGTGCAGGCGGCGGCCGGTGGGTGCGGCGGCGGCGGTGGCTAAGCGGGCGGCGGCGGTTGGCGGCGGCGGCGACTTGCAAGCAGCGACCGTGGTCTCCGGTGGTGGCTACATTTGCTGTTGTCGCAGCTTGAGGGAAAAGAGGGGGTCGTGGCGGCTATTTGAAGGTGGGCAGGGGGCAGCGGCGGCTTGGGGAAGGGGCCAAAGAGGCGGCGGCGCGAGTCCGCGGCGGACACGGCGCTGCGGTGGGGCGTGCAAGCTCAGGACTCGTCCCAAGCTCGAGGCAGGGTGTCTGACTTTGGGTGGTTGTCTGGGCTGCCCGATTCGTGGATAAACTTTTTATTAAAACATTTTTCCAGAATAAATAAATATATATATATCTAAAAAGATAACAGAAAAATTTGCATAGGCATATTATGTATCAAAATTTTTAGAACAAGAATTTCTACAACATGAAAATTTTTTAGCGACAAATAAATTCCACAAAAATTTAAATAAAGCAAATAGTACTACTATTGCAATAAAACCCCATAAAAATCATTTTAAAAATAACAAAATGATTTCAAATTTATTTTCTCCTAATTTTACATTGAAGGAATCATTTTACCCTTATTTCCATTCATTTTATTTTTGGAGAAAAATAATTTGAATAAAAACCAAATAACTCCAAATTGAAAATAATTTCAAAGGGACTTTAAATTTAATTCTTTTAAACTTCCAACTCTCTTTCTTAGCATTTGAAGAAGTCATTTTATCTTCTCTCATGAAACTCATTGAGTTGCATAAATTTTTGAAATATTTCCAAATGGAATTCAAATCTTTTCAAAACCCTTTTTCATTTTAAATGTAAGAAGTCATGTCATCTTCTCTCTAGGGTTTTGTATTTGAAAAGAATTTGAATTCATGGAGATCAGAATGCATAGTGAAATTTTGGGAAAGTCGTTTCATTCCCTCTCATTTAACTTTCAAAAGGTTTCAAATTTCACTCAAATTCACGCAAGCACCCACACTACAATCAAACAATCAATCAAAACCATTTATTTAATATAACATTCCAAAATTTAGAATTTTTAGATGTTACACTTATAAAAAGCAACACATGAAAATTAGTCCCAAAGTGATAGATATCCAAGAAGGATATAATAAAAACTTTCATGAAGATCATTGGACAAAATAAACTTGGTTCTTGGTAATAGTTTTGAGATATGATGATGTGATATGTGCGTAATGTTGATGAGTAATTATGCTTTAGTAAGAATATTGGTGTTAAGGTTTGTGATTCCCTATGCAAGCACGAAAGTCAATAGTCATGCAATGAAATTATATCCTACTTGTGGTGCATTATTCGGTGTTAATTATGCTTAATGCTTGCTTATGAGATTAATCGTTTCTTGGTTGGTCGCTTCTCAATATTTTGCTAGCCTTCATTTTGCACAAAGTATGATCTCTACTTGTGCACCCAAAATCCTTTAAACCAGTTTTGCCACATGAGTCCACTATATCAACCTATATGCGGTATTATTTTGCCGTTCTAAGCAAATTTGCATGTGCCATCTCTAATTTTCAAAATAAACTTCTCTTTTGTGTGTTTGTTTCGCTCGCGGAGCGGTGACGGGTGAGTGATTCCTGGACTAAGGGGTCCTCTGGCGTCCGGCCTGTTGCACATGGGCCGGACTAATGGGCTGTGAAGATACAAGATCGAAGACTTTCTCCCATGTCCGAATAGGGCTCTCCTTGGCGTGGAAGGCAAGCTTGGGGACCAAATATGAAGATTCCTTTCTCTGTAACCGACTTTGTACAACCCTAGTCCCTTCCGTGTCTATATAAACCGGAGGGCTTAGTTCGGAAACATATACAGTCATACAGGCTAGACTTCTAGGGTTTTAGCCATTACGATCTCGTGGTAGATCAACTCTTGTAATACTCATATTCATCAAGATCAATCAAGCAGGAAGTAGGGTATTACCTCCATAGAGAGGGCCCGAACCTGGATAAACATTGTGTCCCCGTCTCCTGTTACCATCGACCTTAGGCGCACGATTCGGGACCCGTGCCGAGATCCGCCGGTTTTGACACCGACATTGGTGCTTTCATTGAGAGTTCCACTATGCCATCCCCAAAAGGTTCGATGGCTCCTTCAATAAATCCTAGCGATGCTGTCCAAGGGGAAACCTTCCTCCTCGGACAGATCTTCGTGTTCGTGGCCGCCATTTGCCAACTCAAGCAGCCATCCGAGCAGATCGATCGGCACGCCCCGCCACCAGTCAAATTTGGGAGCTTGAACTATGTCGCGGACATCCGCGGAGACTTGATCTTTGACGGATTCGAGACCAGGCAGCCTCTCCCTATCCCTGCAATGAACATGATTTAAATCTGTCATCAAACCATACTCGGGAAATTGCACCTGTAACCACTCCGGCCTTAGATCCAGAGCAGACCGCTCCTACCGAGGACGGGAAGCTCAACCCCACCACGGAGGCCACAGATTTCGTGGCGCTGGAGCCGCACACAGACTTAACCTCATGTGATATCTGTGTCACCGGAACTCCGGACTCATTTCCGGCTATAAGTTCCGAACCATGTGCGTTCGCGAACGCTGAGCTTGATCAGTTATTGATCTTCGAATTCAGCGCCGCAGACGTCTTCCGGCACTTGCCTTTAAGCGATGTGTTAAACTCATTAAGAAATCTGTCCTTAGCAGGGGACTCACAGCCGAACTATATCCGGTTCGAAATGGAGGCTGACGACGGGGAATTCCGCTTCCCACCCGCCACGCACTACATAGCCACTATCGAGGATTTAACCGACACGATCGATTACGGCTCCGAAGACATCGATGGTGTGGACGACGATGCAAATGAGGAGGATGGCCAAAACCCGCCGTTTACCAGACACTGGACGACCACTTCGTCGTACGATGTATACATGGTGGATATATCCAAAGAGAATAGCAGCAAGGACAAGGAAAAGCCAGTCGAGGACGAGCCTCCCAAGACACAACCAAAGCGCCGGCGTCAGCGGCGCCGCTCTAAATCGCTTCGCAGCAAGGACAGCAACACCGACACAGGAGACGATCACACTCCGGACGGTGCCGAAGACAGGGAAGATCCAGACGAACAAACGGCCGAACAGGATGATCGGGAAGATGGGCAAGTTAGCCTTGACGAACAGGCCATAGACGATGACTCAGAGAACAATAACTATCTTCCGCCCTCCGAGGATGAGGAGAGCCTTGGCAATGAGGATTTCATCATGCCTGAGGAACCCCTCGAACAGAGCGCTTTAAGCGGCTAATACCACTGCAAGAAGCCTGAAAAAGAAGCAGCAACAGCTTCAAGCTGATCAAGATCTGCTCGACGATAGATGGACTGCTGTCCTTGCAGCCGAAGAATATGGCCTTAAACGCCCAGCCAAAAGTTACCCGAAGCGCAAATTGCTACCTTAGTTCGATGACGAGGCGCTAGAGCCCGTACCATCATCGCACAATGCGGCTGACCGACCACGACATGGTCAGGATAAAGCGGTAACTCAAGCCGAACACCAGACCGCCCCACCTTGCTGTAAAGGCAGTGATAAAACAGCTCGGGGTTACACATATGACCTTCG
Source organism: Aegilops longissima (assembly GCA_021605205.1). NCBI lineage: Eukaryota > Viridiplantae > Streptophyta > Magnoliopsida > Poales > Poaceae > Aegilops > Aegilops longissima. Next base: position 518,392,659 of record CM038682.1, read on the forward strand.
GCAGGACCTGGATAGTAGAGCAAGACACACAAGATCGATCTATGGATCGCAAGGACGTGCCTCAACACGCGACGACGACCACCTATTCAGACGTGACAAACCTAGTCACGCCCGGGCCAAAAACTGCAGACGGACTCCATCGGAGCTACGTCGCGATGCGGCCCGATACAGAGGCGCCGCACACCCTCTCTGCTTCACTAACGAAGTTATGGATCATGAATTCCCAAAAGGGTTTAAACCCGTAAACATCGAATCATACGACGGCACAACCGATCCCGCGGTATGGATCGAGGATTTTATTCTCCACATCCATATGGCCCGAGGAGATGATCTCCATGCCATCAAATACCTCCCACTAAAACTCAAAGGGATAGCTCGGCACTGGTTAAACAGTCTGCCTGAAAATTATATTGGCAGCTGGGAGGACTTGGAAGAAGCCTTCCTTGACAACTTCCAAGGTACATATGTCCGTCCACCAGACGCCGATGACTTAAGTCACATTGTCCAGCAGCCCGGAGAGTCAGCCAGGAAGCTCTGGACTAGGTTCTTAGTTAAAAAGAACCAAATCGTCGACTGTCCGGACGCAGAAGCCCTAGCAGCCTTCAAACACAGCGTCCGGGACGAGTGGCTTGCCCGCCACCTCGGTCAAGAAAAACCAAAATCCATGTCAGCCCTTACCGCTCTGATGACCTTCTTTTGCGCGGGAGAAGACAGCTGGCTCGCTCGTAGAAGCAACAGCGCCAGCGATCCGAGCACTTCCGAAGTCCGAGACGGCAACGGCAAGCCACGACGCAGCAAGTACGAATGTCGCAATGATAATGACAGAACGCGCGACACATCGGTCAATGCCGGATTAAGCGGTCCCAAACCCGGTCAACAGAAAAAGCCATTCGAGGCAAACAGAGACGGACCATCCAATTTAGACAAGATATTGGACCGACCCTGCCAGATTCATGGCCACCCCGATAAGCCAGCCAATCATAACAACAGAAGTTGTTTGGTCTTCAAGCAGGCCAGCAAGCTCAACGCCGAACACAAGGGGAGGAGGCCACCCGATGATAGGGACGACGAAGAGACTCACCAACTAAATACCGGGGGTCAGAAGCAATTTCCCCCCGAAGTAAAAACAGTGAACATGTTATGCGTGACACACAACGCTACAAGCGAGCAGGAGAAGCACTCCCCCGGACTGAAGATCATACTACGGTGATCTCAGCCGAAGCAGAATGCGGTCTCATTAAACCGCACACCTTGATGGCCATTAAGCCACCGGTCTCCATTCAACGGGACTGACCAATTCTGGAGCGGACGTAGCAGTTCGGCTTCCGCCACCCACCTCATATACCTGTCAAACCTGTATCACGCATACATAACTATGCACTTAAGATACCCTAGGCATCGGCGAAAGCACAATACGGACGAGCCTGCAAGCACTGCCATAACATTTTTTTCTTCTTTTTTTAATTACCCTGTATTCTTCATTATCCTTTACCACAGGTGACGCAAAGGCTAATCATCTCAATGGACTCCATAGGAGTTCGGATTCATACACTCACCTAAGGGCTATTTCCGTCAAGGAATCCCCTCACAGAGGATAGGCGGCGCAGACGTACGACAGGAGGTCCAAAATAACTTTTTGTAGACAGCACCCTTTATTTCGAGCCTGTAATGTGCCTTTTTCCTCCGCCTTCGACCCCGGGCATGTCAAATAGCTAGGGTTGCGGCTTTGTTATCTATAATATAAATATTGGCATATCACTCATCCGCATCAAAAAAACTGAATTCGGCTCATGTGGTTGTTTCACACATATACCTCGGCATACCTTGCCAGGGGCTCGGTATGGGAACAAATGAGTTGCCGACAAGTCCGAACACTTTATAGCATACTTCGGTGTTGCCAGTTTGGCCTTATATGCATCAGCTCCGAATCATGTCTTGGGTCAATAGTTGGGTAGCCCGGCTCCTGTGCTTGCTACCTTACGTTCCGCTCTATCGGCTAGGGTAGTAAAGGGAGAACTACTGCGATTGTGTTTCTGGTTCATCTAGTCAAGCACCTCAGTAGAGAAAGCCGAAAACTGAATGTCATGATGCGGCGAGAGCTGGTCAACCACTCGATGACTTATCATAATCTTTCACGATTTCCTCCATATTATACGAAGGACCTTTTTCTTCAGGTCATACATGTAACGCACCATATTGGAATAAGCCGTATACATACCAGGGGCTATATCGTAATCCCCCCATAAAACTCCTATGGCTAAGTGAAAGTGTTAACGCCCTATAGTCCGATTGCCTAGTTCACCGCATTGACACCTCCTTAAAGGACCAAGACGTTGGGTTAAGAGTGATCAAATGCTTTTCCGAACACCCCCACACTTTATGCGAGGGGGCTGAAGCCGACGACTGGAAAACTTTCAGATTAATACAAAAACGGCGGCACAGGAGGAACAAAAGTTTTTGGCGAAACTAACATATATAGCCTTATCATAATATTGCCTTTTACAAATTCCCATACATTTCACTCGAATATCACGTTTTTCGAGCATTGACCCTCTATCAAGCGGGCACCCTCCAGGACGTCCTCGAAATAATGCTCTGGGGTATGGTGGTCCTTGCCCTTGGGTGGACCCTTCGCGGCAACATCTGTGGCCTTCATCTTCGCCTAGTATATCTTGACACGGGCAAAGGCCATCCGTGCACCTTCAATGCACGCCGACCGCTTAACGATGTCGATACGCGGCACCGCATCAGCAAGTCGCCGCACCAAACCAAAATTACTATCCGGAATTGGCTCGTTTGGCCACAGCCCAGCCACGGCGTCCTTCATGGCAGAAACGGATAGTCTATGGAGCTCAGCCCATTGGGTCATCTGTTCGTTCAGCAACAGCGGGCGTTTTGACGCATCTAACTGCGACCAGAAAAGCTTCTCCGTTGCATACCCTTCTTGCGCTTGGTAAAATTGCGCCGCATCAGAAGCACTCTTCAGCAAGTCCAACAACGCGTCTGGAGAACTCCACACTTTATTAAGTGGAACATAATTCGGATCGCCGAACTTAGTTTGCAATAAAAAGGGCTTACCAGCCGCGATCTCCCCAGCTTGTCAGATCTCCTCCCGGGCCTCTCTAGATTCGGACCGCGCTTCTTTCGCCTCTTGTAAGGCTTTGTGAAGACCAGCCGTTTTAACTTTATTATCCTTCTCGAGGAATTCACAGCGGCTAATGGCATCCTTTAGCTCACGCGCCATCGAGGATATTCTCTCCTCGCATTGGCGCCGCGCAGTTTGTTCGGCCTTTAACTCGGTAGCTGCCCTCTCGGCAGCCGCATTACCAATCCGGACCCGCTCCTTGGCCCGGGCCAGCTCAGCCCGAAGGATCTCAACCGCAGCGGCACCATCTACAGTCATGCATATTTCAATATACAATATTTCACGTTATGCTTATATTACAAAGCATGTGCATGTAAGGACTGCCCCAAACACATACCTTGCAACTCGTCAAGATGCCTGTTGATAAGCGTAAGGTCATCTTCTGCCACATCAAGCTTCCGCTCCAGATCGGCAACTTCTGTAGTCCGGGCGGACGCCAGGGAAGTGACAGCCTGCGTTTCAATTTATCATATCATTCCCTGGACATATCTTTTTGATCCTCTGATCGCCTCCCTCGGGAAGCCAATCCGAGTCTCAGGGACTACTACCTATACACAGGTACAGTTTTTGAATAAAATACAATCGGAAATTTTACAGTACAAACCTCAAAGCCTCTTTGTAGGCTCGTGCAGGCTTCATTTAATCCGCTTCTGACGGACAAAACCTTTTCAACCACCGTACCCATCAAGGTACGATGCTCCCCCGAGACGGATGCTTGTCGCAGCATGTTCATCAATATATCCGGCGCTTCTGGACCTCTGGAAGCTGTGGTAGGAGTACGGCCTCCCTTTGAAGGGATCCATTTATCCGCCCCTAGAGTCGTCTCCGGCTGTAAGCCAGACAGTCCGGGGCCTTTATCATTAGCCCCCGGGCTCTGGGCTACCGAAGTATTACCTTCGGGTTGTGTCTTCACCACCCCTCGCACCATTTATTGATCAGGAGAGACCCTCCGTGTAACATCCCAAATTTCCTATTTGGAATGTTTTACAATTATAGATAAGCATCCTATGCATCCTGTTTGAATTTGAATGCCATTTGAAGTTTCAGAGTTATTTGAATTTGAATTCCAAACTTTGGCATGTGGGAAACAATTCAAAAACTAAGCCTGATAAATACTTGATCAAAAGTATGAGAGGAGCAAACATGACACTCCAAAAATATCAGAGGAAACAATGCCAAAAGAATTGGATTCAAATCTGAAATTTTATTTGAATTTGAAAAAAATGGATTTTCATAAAGTTTGGATTTTGCCTTTGGAAAAATGTTCAAATGAAAGGAATATTCCCTGATCATTTTGGTATATATATACCCTATATAAAATATTTATAGTTTAGGTTTTATTTTGTTTTGTTTTAATTAAAAAATAAAAAAAAAAACCTTTTAAGGCCAGACCAGCCACCCCCAGCCCAGCCAGCGCCTCACCTCCCCTCCCTTTTGAGCCCTTGACCCAATTGGCCCAATGGCCAAAGGGCCAGCCGAGCCGAGCTGCCCTCGCCCCACCCCTCGCCCGATTTCCCTAGGCTTGGCCACCACCAAACCTCCCTCTCTCTCCTCGTGACCAGTGGGACCCCCGTCGTCTTCCCCTCGCCCAAGCTAACGGCTCGCTGGGAGATCCACGGATCCCAAGAATCCGGAGATCCCGATCGCCCCGATGCCTTCCCCCTCGCCCGACCCCCGGCTATATAAGCCGAGCCTCCGCACCCCATTCCCCCTAGCCTCGCCAACCCCTCTCCTCTCCCTCCCGAGCTCACCAGAGCACCGAGCTCGCCACCGCCGCCAAAGTCACCGCGTCGCCACCCTAGTCCACCCGACCACCCGACCCCACGAACCACTCCCGTGCTCCCCGCGTCCCCGACGACTCGCCAAGCTTCGCCGGCCTTGAAGCCCTCGAGCACTCTCGCCCGCTGCGCCGCCGAGTCCCAGTAAGCCCAGCATCCCCCTCCACCGTTCGATCCTAAACCTAGGGTTAGGATTAGAAGCCCCAAGAAGGTATGTTTTATTAGAAAACCGGCCGGCCGAACGGTTTTATTTTAGTTTAGGTTTTATTTGTTAGGCGGTTCGTTAGTTTAAACCCTAGGCCCGTTTAGACTAGACTACATATTGAGGCATGATATAGGCCCATTGGGCTTTTTCTTTTTATTTTGATTTTCTGTTTTAGCGATTTGTTTCAAATTTCAAAAATGTATATCTTTTATTCTGTTTAATATTTTTGAGTGATTCTTTTTTGTTGGATTGCAAATTTTATGTAGTTTCTGGAAAACATATATTTAGCTATGTTAAAATAATTAAAAATGCTTTAATATTGTTTTAGTCAGAATAGCAAATCTGCTATAGTTTTAGTTAGAAAAATTATTTTTGCATGATTCTTTTTGCCATCACTTTATTTTGATATTGCCAAACCCTAGAAATTAACTTTGGTATTTTAGGATTAATAAATAATTAATTCTAGGCAGAATCCTATTAATCCTAATTAATTGATTAGTTCTGTTTTCCTAATTAATTAATTAGTAAATTAATTTATTTTAACTTGTGATTAGTTATTCTAGGTTAGTTTCTGTCATTCCATTAGATGAACTTTTATTTATAATTAATAAAAGTTTTAAATTAATTTTCTTAATAGAAATTGGATTAGGCCTAAAATGAGTTTTATAATAGCTTTTAATTAATTCTTTTTGCTCCTAGTTGCTTAGTTAATCCTTTTCTGTTAAGTTAACCTAAAACCATGATTAGGTTATATTAAGGAATTTTGTTATATAAAACTATTTTGTTATTGTTTGGAATAGGGAAAAACTTTGAATTTGATTTCTTTGAGTTTTCCTTTTGATTTGGTTTTGATTGTTTTGTTGTGCTATGTTACTTTTGTTATCTTGTGTGATCCTCTTGCTTTATGCTTATTATGTTATTGTTTGTCTCGGTAGAGTTCAGTCTGAAGCTTGCTACTCGACTCTTTAGCTTACGAGGATCATCAGCAAGGCAAGTTTTGATCATGTTATTTCTATACCTATGATTTTGTGCATTAGTAGTTGTCACCACCCCACCATTGCATGCAGTAGTGAAATCTTGAAGTCATTAAACTTGAGTAGTATCATGTGGTAGGATGAACCAATCCCTTGTTACCATGACCCGGGGACGTAGTAGTTATTTTGCTATGCTCAGAGGCGGATTTGGGATGAGTGAAGTTCATAAGCAAGATGTGAGAGTCAATGATGATGACAACCCATGGACTACAATGATCAAGATGGACTTGGAAAATCACTCTTGGGTGGAGGGCGGTTGACGGGCACCTGGAGCACCAGTGGTGGCGGGATGCATGGAGAAGCGCCATGACATCCTGGAAAGCTTCACCCAGCCACAAAGAGAAGGATGGATGCCCCATGACCGGAAGCTTACTGTGCAGCCGCAAGCCATTATGGGCTCTGGCTGGGTTGACCCTTGTAGTGAAGCTGGCTGGGCGGTACTACGAGAAGTAGGCGAGCGGTAGGATTGGATGGGTACCGCGGTGGCGGAAGAACTCTTTGGAAGACCTGTTTCATTCGTCCGTCTTCAAACACCATGAAGTGCGAAGACTTTAAAAGGAGGAATGATTCTTGCGGGAAAGTCATAAACCTCTGCAGAGTGTTATAACCTAATCGATTAGCCGTGTCCCGATTCACGGACATTTGAGCATCTGGACCTTGGAAGTATTCGGATATCTCAACACTTAAAACTAATGAATTAATTTGAGGGTTTATGACTTAATAATAATTTGGGAGCGAGATATTGGTTGGCGGAACCATCTCAATAACTACCAACAAGTTGTAGTAATTTGCAAATAAGTCCCTTTGTAGTAGGATAAAATTGGCTTTACGCAAAATGATGAAACTTAGAGCTCCACACCAAAAATGCATATAGAGTTAGTAACTTTATTATTGTTATTCTTCTTGACTTGCCAGCTTATTCCAAAAGCTGACCTACATGGCTGCAACGTATTATGTTGCGAGATATATTCGATCGGGAGTGAGGCTACGCTCCGCGCTTGGCGATTGCCCTTTGAGTCGGATGGACTCGCTTACCTTCGACGCTTCCGCAGCATTTTAGTTTATTTCTCATGAGTTGGCCTTGAGCGAATTTATTCCCTTGTAATAAAGACTCTATATGAGAATCGATTAATGATATTCAGGTGTGATTGAACTTTGATTACTTTATCGATGTCTTTGTGAGTACCAAAGCATGATCTTGGGATGGTATGCATACGGAGATTTGACCGATTTTGGGTCAGGTCGCTCTGAGATGGTATCGAGCACACACTGACCGTGGGATCGTAACCCCTAGGATCGGAAAGCCATAGCGAGACCATTTACTTTGAACCCTTTTTCATTCTATAATTCTTCCTGATCTATTCGACTCTTCTCCCTTTGCAACATTCTAGATGGCGTCGAGTTCACCCCAGTTTGCTACGGAGTTACGCCTTGCCCGATGAGACAATGCCCTTTGGAAGAAAGCTGGTCCAGATGGTGAAGCTGCTGAAGATTGCTCGCCCTCGATCACCGGGAAACCCACTAATGCACTTAAGCGGACACCGCTCTGAGATTGAGGTGCATATCCTGGGGAGGACCTTTGGAGGACGACGGAGCCTATCAACTTTGAGTTCACCGAGTTCAAGCTGGATCATCGGAAGGGGCGTGGCGATCTACCGAGCACTTGGACATCTCCGAGAGGAGTACAGGACTGAGCTCGATCACTCGAGACCTCGCCATGGTTTCTCGCAGGGCAAGGAATGGAGATATCATCCGTACCATCGAGGGCGATTCCTCTCTCTTACATCCAGATTTGGAATGTCTTCTCGGGACACGGAGATTCAGGCTCGCCGTAACTCGAAGACACACGGAAGCTTTTGTTCCATGAACTGGGCTGGAGGAGAAGGCACGCAGACTTCCTTGGCCATGAGGAAGAAATCACGGACTTCATGGAGATAGTCGACGACCTGAAGATGAAGCTTGCCGCGATAGAGGAGAAGATGGACTTGGGAGAGGACCTTTACCCGAGTGGAGATGAAGCACCCCTCGTGAGCAATGATCAGGATTTTGAAGGGAGTACCACTGAAGGAAACCCCAAGAGGAGGCGCCACTGATGAAGACTTTTTAGTCGACCACCATGTTATCTTTTACTTTTAAATCGATCAGTTAGGCGATGTTTTCCTTCGATTAGTCATGAGCTTTTGTAATCGAGTTTGAACCATGTTTGAGTGGAATGAATAAATGTTTGGTGTGTTATGATTGTGCATTCATATGGGTAGTGTTATTTCTCATAGACCATTGTTCTATTCTAAATTTCTCATCCACTCCAAAACACCAGATGCCTCCGAGGCGTGACCTTTGGTTTCCGCGGAGCTCACCCAGCTGCTCCAGCAGCAGAATGCACCGATGCAGCCCCGATTCGAATCGAACAACACGCCAACAATCCACCGCCACCACCACCACCCTTGTGGACAATTTGACTCGATTTACGAGGTTGAATCCGCCGGTGTTCTCTAGTAGCCTTGAGCCGATTGTGGTGACGATCGGCTCCGCAAGATTGGAAGAGAGCTAGTCACCGTTGGATGCACCGATCTTTGAAAAGGTGCGCTTTGCAGCGCATCAACCTGGATGGACCTGCAGCTTCTTGGTGGGAGAATTACACCGCCACTTTCCCTTGGGTGGCATCACTTGGGATCAATTCCAGCAGGCCTTCGCTTTGCTCATGTCTCATCTGGAGCCATGAGTGCGAAGAAGCGTGAGTTCGCAACTTACGCCAGGAAACCGTCTTGTGCACAAGACGTGGAGGAATTCAGCAAGCTTGCTCGCTATGCCCTCGATGATGTGGCCACCGATGCCGCCAAGCAGGAGAAGTTCCTTGAGGACTAAATGATGAATTGAGCATGCAGCTTATTGTGGCTACTTTCAACAACTACCGGAGCTGGTAGACAAGGCCACCATTCGGAAGGCAAGCAGCAGCAGATAGAAAGCCATAGCGGAAGTACAGCCAGGGAAGCACAATTCAGAGCTCGTGAAGCCCGCTATGCACCGTACTCGGGAGGGCACACCCATCATAACCATGGAGTTCATAACCATGGTGGAAATGGAAACAACCGCAGCCGGGACAACAAGTCAGGCCATGGCAATGGCAATGGCAATGGTAATGGCAATCAGCACCGTTCTGCCCGGCTCAGAAGGATCTGAGCCACATCACCGCTTCAAGTGCGGAAGCGGGGCACTCGCCACCGACTGCCCGGAGGCCAAGCGGAGGAACGGAATGGCAATGGAGGCTCAGCGAAGAAGCCCAATCCTTTCCTCGTGCTCAAGTGAATCACATCAACGTGGAGAAGCGTCTATGATCAGCCGGAACATCGTGGTTGGTAAGTTTTATTGAATTCACGTTCAGTTTTGGTTCTGTTTGATTACGGTGCAGCGCATTCATTCATATCAAGGGTAGTTGTGGATAAGTACGGATTACGACTAGAACCCTTAGAAGCCCCTCCGCGTCGGTTCGCAGGAGGAGAAATGATGGCAGTTTAAGTTGCCCTGCAACCCTCAACATCGGGAACCACAAATTTCCCGTGGAACTCATAGTGTTGGAAACTCAGACCTTGGATGTAATCCTAGGCATGGATTGGTTGTCAAAGTATGAAGGAAACATTGACTGTGCCAGCAAGTCTATTCTGCTCACCACCGGGCGAAGAGGATCAAGTATGTAGCCCAGCACAGCCGGATGAAGAATCGGTGCATTCCCTCACGGGAGTTGTTCAGAGGAAGTGCCGATGGTGCAAGAATTTCCGATGTGTTCCGGAGGAATTACCAGAATGCCACCGGACAGAGACATTGAGTTTCTAATTGAGTTATTGCCGGCACAGCCCCAATATCCAAGAGACCTTATCGGATGCCACCGAATGAGTTGAAAGAGATCAAGGAACAAATAAATGAGTTATTGGAGAAAGGATATATTCGCCCAAGCTCATCACCTTGGGGAGCCCAGTTCTTTTGGTAGAGAAGAAGGATGGAAGCTTGAGGATGGTTGTGGATTATCGTGCATTGAGCGAAGTAACCATCAAGAACAAGTACCCTCTGCCGATGATCAATGACTTGTTTGATCAGCTTGTTGGAGCCAAGGTATTCTCTAAGATCGATCTTGATCGGGTATCACCGATTGAAAATTCGTGAAAAGGATATACCCAAAACAGCATTCACTACGGTATGGTTTATCTGAGTATACCGTCATGTCATTTGGATTGACTAATGCTCCTGCATACTTCATGAATTTGATGAACAAGGTGTTCATGGAGTATTTGGACAAGTTTGTCGTGGTGTTCATCGATGACATATTGATATTCTCCAAGAGCGAGGAAGAGCATAAGGAACATTTGCGTCTAGTTCGGAGAAACTTGAGAACATCAGTTGTATGCCAAATTCAGCAAATGTGAATTTTGGTTGAAGGAAGTTGGATTCCTTGGACATGTTATTTCAGGAGAAGGAATAGCAGTTGATCCCGCCAAGGTTGAATCAGTCACCGATTGGCGATCACCCACCTCGATCAAGGAGATCCGCATTTTCTCGGACTCGCAGGATATTATCGGAGGTTCATTGAGAACTTTCGAAGATTGCCAAGCCCATGACTGAGCTGTTGAAGAAGGAAGCCAAGTATGTTTGGACCGAGGAATGTGAAGCCAGTTTTCGGGAGTTGAAGAAGCGGTTGGTCACAGCTCGGTGTTGATATTGCGGACATACATAAGGAATACCAGTTTATTAGGCGCTTCTCGTCAAGGACTCGGAGGAGTGTTGATGCAGGAAGGTAAGGTTGTAGCTTATGCCTCCGGACAGCTACGGCCTCATGAGATGAATTATGCCACGCATGATTTGGAGTTAGCGGTGTAGTGCATGCACTCAAGACACAGAGACATTTCCTCATTGGAAATCGTTGTGATGTCTATCTGATCACAAGAGTTTGAAATATATCTTCACGCAGAAGGAATTGAACCTCGAGCAGAGGAGATGGCTAGAGTTGATAAAGGACTATGACATGAGATTGCATTACCACCCCGGTAAAGCCAATGTTGTAGCAGATGCTTTGAGCCGTAAGAGTTATGTGAACACTCTTACCGCAGGAGGATTACCCCAGAGTTGGTCGATGACCTCGAGATCTCCGGCGGAGATAGTTCGAAAGGATTTGTCGCAACTCTAGAAGTTCAGTCCACCTTGACCGAAAGGATTCGTGAAGCCGGAAGTCGGACAAGGAAATCGATGAGATTAAGCAAAAGATGGAGGAAGGAAAAGCTAAAGGATTCGAAAGGATGAACATGGAACTATTTGGTTTGAGGATCGTATTTATGTGCCCAATGATCCCGAGCTCAGAAGCTAATTCTTCAGAGGCTCATGATTCACCGTACTCGATTCACCCGGCAACACCAAGATGTACCTGGATTTGAAGCAAAGTTTACGGTGGACCGGTATGAAGAAGGACATTGCCGTGCGTGGCCGTAGTCGATGTTTGCCAGCGTGTAAAGGCAGAACATCGAAGCCAGCAGGGTTACTTCAACCTTTGCGATTCGATTGGAAATGGGAGAAACTTGGTATGGATTTCATCACAGGATTACCGGGACCCGTTCAGGTTATGATTCTATCTGGGTAGTAGTTGATCGTTTGACTAAGGTAGCTCACTTCATTCCGTGAAGACTACCTATACCAGTGCCAAGTTGGCCAAGATATACATGACCAGGATCGTATATGCGCATGGAGTTCCGAGGAAAATCGTGTCGATAGAGGAACGCAGTTTACCTCAAAGTTTTGGAAGCAATTGCATGAAACTTTGGAGTGCGAGGCTGGAATTGAGACAGCCTTTCATCCATGACGGATGGACAGACCGAGAGAGTCAATCAGATTCGGAGGACATGTTGAGAGCTTGTGTGCTAGACTATGGGTCTAGCTGGGATGATAATTTGCCGTCGCAGAGTTCTCGTACAACAACAGTTATCAATCCGGTTTGAAGATGGCCCCTTCGAAGCTCTATACGGAAGGAGGTGCGAACACCATTCTTTGTGGGATAGTGTTGGAGATCGATCACTTTTGGTTCCGATCTTATCAAGGATTCGAGAGAAAGTCAAGCTGATTCGAGACCGGCTCAAGATAGCACGATCCTGACGGAAGAGTTATGCCGACGATGGCGCAAGGAGGTGACTTACGAAGTGGGAGACCGAGCATACCTTCGTGTGTCTCACTTCGTGGAATCAAGAGGTTTGGAGTCAAGGAAAGTTAGCACCCGATTCATTGGCCCTACAAAATCCTCGAGCGTCGTGGAGAAGTTGCATACAAGTTGGAATTGCGGAAGGATTGTCCGGAGTTCATGATGTCTTTCACGTTTCTCGGTTGAAGAAGTGCCATGCCGACATGGCGATGTTCCGTTGAGAGACACGGTGCCCTAGAGGCCATACAGCTTGCGGTGATTTGACTTACAAGGAGAAACCCGTCAAAATTCTCGAGACTGCAAGCAGAGTCACCCGCAGCAAAGTCATCAAGTTTTGCAAGGTTTGTGGAGTCACCACACCGAGGAAGAAGCCACTGGGAACGCGAAGAAGATCTTCGTCGAGACCATCCGCACCTATTGCTAGCCAACCCGAATCTCGAGGGCGAGATTCATCTTAAAATGGGTAGGTTTGTAACATCCCAAATTTCCTATTTGGAATGTTTTACAATTATAGATAAGCATCCTATGCATCCTGTTTGAATTTGAATGCCATTTGAAGTTTCAGAGTTATTTGAATTTGAATTCCAAACTTTGGCATGTGGGAAACAATTCAAAAACTAAGCGATAAATACTTGATCAAAGTATGAGAGGAGCAAACATGACACTCCAAAAATATCAGAGGAAACAATGCCAAAAGAATTGGATTCAAATCTGAAATTTTATTTGAATTTGAAAAAAATGGATTTTCATAAAGTTTGGATTTTGCCTTTGGAAAAATGTTCAAATGAAAGGAATATTCCTGATCATTTTGGTATATATATACCCTATATAAAATATTTATAGTTTAGGTTTTATTTTGTTTTTGTTTTAATTAAAAAATAAAAAAAAAACCTTTGGAGGCCACCAACCACCCAGAGCCCAGCCAGTGCCGCCTCACCCCCTCCCCTTTGGCCCGGCCCGGCCCCAGCCAAGACTGCCCAGCCAGCCAGCCGAGCCGAGCCGGCCCAGCGCCTCACCCCGCGCCCCCCTCGCCCGATTTCCCTAGGCTTCGGCCACCCGCCCGAAACCTCCCCCTCTCTCCCTCGCTGACCAGTGGGACCCCCCCGTCGTCTTCCCCCTCGCCCAAGCAACGAAGCTCGCCGGAGATCCACCGGATCCCGAAGAATCCGGAGATCCCCGATCGCCCCCGATGCCTTTCCGCCCCTCGCCCGACCCCCAGGCTATATAAGCCGAGCCCTCCGCACCCCATTCCCCCTAGCCTCGCCGAACCCCCTCTCCCTCTCCCTCCCGAGCTCACCGGAGCACCGAGCTCGCCACCGCCGCCAAAGTCACCGCCGTCGCCACCCTAGTCCACCCCGACCACCCCCGACCCCACCGAACCACTCCCCGTGCTCCCCCGCGTCCCCCGACGACTGCTTGAAGCTCATGACCTTGAAGCCCTCGGAGCACTCTCGCCGCCGCCGCCGCCGTCGCCGGAGTCCGGTAAGCCCCGGCATCCCCCCTCCACCGTTCGATCCTAAACCTAGGGTTAGGATTAGAAGCCCCCGAAGGGGTATGTTTTTATTAGAAAACCGGCCGGCCCGAACGGTTTTTATTTTAGTTTAGGTTTTATTTGTTAGGCCGGTTCGTTAGTTTAAACCCTAGGCCCGTTTAGACTAAACTACATACATGAGATACTGATATAGGCCCATTGGGCTTTTTCTTTTATTTTGATTTTCTGTTTTAGCGATTTGTTTCAAATTTCAAAATGTATATCTTTTATTCAGTTTAATATTTTGAGTGATTCTTTTTTGTTGGATTGCAAATTTTATGTAGTTTCTGGAAAACATATATTTAGCTATGTTAAAAATAATTAAAAATGCTTTAATATTGTTTTAGTCAGAATAGCAAATCTGCTATAGTTTTAGTTAGAAAAATTATTTTTGCATGATTCTTTTTGCCATCACTTTATTTTGATATTGCCAAACCCTAGAAATTAACTTTGGTATTTTAGGATTAATAAATAATTAATTCTAGGCAGAATCCTATTAATCCTAATTAATTGATTAGTTCCTGTTTTCCTAATTAATTAATTAGTAAATTAATTTATTTTAACTTGTGATTAGTTATTCTAGGTTAGTTTCTGTCATTCCATTAGATGAACTTTTATTTATAATTAATAAAAGTTTTAAATTAATTTTCTTAATAGAAATTGGATTAGGCCTAAAATGAGTTTTATAATAGCTTTTTAATTAATTCTTTTTGCTCCTAGTTGCTTAGTTAATCCTTTTCTGTTAAGTTAACCTAAAACCATGATTAGGTTATATTAAGGAATTTTTGTTATATAAAAACTATTTTGTTATTGTTTGGAATAGGGAAAAACTTTGAATTTGATTTCTTTGAGTTTTCCTTTTGATTTGGTTTTGATTGTTTTGTTGTGCTATGTTACTTTTGTTATCTTGTGTGATCCTCTTGCTTTATGCTTATTATGTTATTGTTTGTCTCGGTAGAGTTCCCGGAGTGCGAAGCTTGCTACTACGACTCTTTAGCTTACGAGGATCATCAGCAAGGCAAGTTTTGATCATGTTATTTCTATACCTATGATTTTGTGCATTAGTAGTTGTCACCACCCCACCATTGCATGCAGTAGTGAAATCTTGAAGTCATTAAACTTGAGTAGTATCATGTGGTAGGATGAACCAATCCCTTGTTACCATGACCCCGGGACGTAGTAGTTATTTTGCTATGCTCAGAGGCGGGATTTGGGATGAGTGAAGTTCATAAGCAAGATGTGAGAGTCAATGATGATGACAACCCATGGACTACAATGATCAAGATGGACTTGGAAAATCACTCTTGGGTGGAGGGCGGTTGACGGGCACCTGGAGCACCCAGTGGTGGCGGGATGCATGGAGAAGCGCCATGACATCCTGAAAGCTTCACCCAGCCACAAAGAGAAGGATGGATGCCCCATGACCGAAGCTTACATGCAGCCGCAAGCCATTATGGGCTCTGGCTGGGTTGACCCTTGTAGTGAAGTGGCTGGGCGGTACTACGAGAAGTAGACGAGCGGTAGGATTGGATGGGTACGGCGGTGGCGGAAGAACTCTTTGGAAGACCTGTTTCATTCGTCCGTCTTCAAACACCATGAAGTGCGAAGACTTTAAAGGAGGAATGATTCTTGCGGGAAAGTCATAAACCTCTGCAGAGTGTTATAACCTAATCGATTAGCCGTGTCCCGATTCACGGACATTTGAGCATCTGGACCTTGGAAGTATTCGGATATCTCAACACTTAAAACTAATGAATTAATTTGAGGGTTTATGACTTAATAATAATTTGGGAGCGAGATATTGGTTGGCGGAACCATCTCAATAACTACCAACAAGTTGTAGTAATTTGCAAATAAGTCCTTTGTAGTAGGATAAAATTGGCTTTCATAAAATGATGAAACTTAGAGCTCCACAGCCAAAAATGCATATAGAGTTAGTAACTTTATTATTGTTATTCTTCTTGACTTGCCAGCTTATTCCAAAAGCTGACCTACATGGCTGCAACGTATTATGTTGCGTAGATATATTCGATCGGGGAGTGAGGCTACGCTCCGCGCTTAGCGATTGCCCTTTGAGTCGGATGGACTCGCTTACCTTCGACGCTTCGCAGCATTTTAGTTTATTTCTCATGAGTTGGCCTTGAGCCGAATTTCTTCCCTTGTAATAAAGACTCTATATGAGAATCGATTAATAATATTCAGGTGTGATTGAACTTTGATTACTTTATCGATGTACTGTGAGTACCAGCATGATCTTGGGATGGTACAGACACAGAGATTTGACCGATTTTGGGTCAGGTCGCTACACTCCGCGACGACACGTCAAAGTTGTCCGCCCTATTGGGCGAGGAGACGGGTGGAGGTGTCTCGCTCTCCATCATATCTGAGAGAACGTCCCCCGAGGAAGAGGATTGTTGAAGATTGTGTGCTGAGCTACAAAAAACATATATTCTAGATGTTACCTCAATTACAGGAAGGGAATGGGATATGTTTAAAATACCCTTGTTCACTTATGATTCGGCTAAGGGCTTGGCCTAACTGTGGGACTGCGCGGTGACGTCGTCCTCCAAGCCCGAGCCACCCGACAGGGGCCTCTTGCCTCGCTTAGGAGCCTTTTCCTCCCAATCTTCGGAGGCGGCCCTTTTCTTATCATGGGGAGAAGAGATGTTGACTTCTCCCTTGTCTTCGGACGATGGAATTTTGATTCCCCGGATGCTATGTTTGATATATCTTCGGGACGAGGGCCACCCTTGGCCTTCCCGATTTCCACCTTGTTCTCCTCCACAGGCATCTGGTATGGTGCCAGAGCCAGCATCCTTGTTAGTACGGGATCTGCTGGATCTTCGGGGAGGGGAGCCGAACACCTAATTCGCTCCGCTTTCTTTATCCAGCCCTGGAAAACGGTAAGTTTTACTCAGTATTGCATTGTGGCATACATAACTACAAGGTGTTCGAGAATTGAGCGCTTACTGAGGTATCCGGATGGTTGCAGTCAAGGCCGATGTCCTCGATGGTGTACAGCCACTGTTTTTGTTTCCCGAAAAACGACTTCCGCATCCCTTTGTGCGTAGTGCCAAAGAAGTGTTGGAGGGTTCATGGTCCTTCCTGATTAAACTCCCACATGCGGAGAGGCCTACGCTGGCATGGCAGGGTTCAACGGACTAGCATTACTTGAATCACGTTGAGAAGATCAATGTCCCTCTCAAGGAGGGTTCGGATGCGGCTCTGCAGAGTCTGTACTTCATCAACTGATCCCCAGTCCAGCCCCTTATTAATCCATGATGCAAGATGTAATGGAGGGCCCAAACAGAACGCAGGTATAGCTGCCTACTTGGTACCACGGGGCTCTGTGATGTAAAACCACTCCCGCTACCAATGGTTGAAAGTTTCGGTGAAAGAACCTTTTGGCCAAAGAGCACTGGTAAGCTTGCTCACTACGGCGCCGCCGCACTCCACCTGTTTCCCTTCGACCACCTTCGGCCTCACACTAAAGGTCTTGAGCCATAAGCCGAAGTGTGGGGGAATTCGGAGAAAGGCCTCACACGTAATGATGAACGCCGACACGCGAAGGAAAGAATCTGGGGCTAGATCGTGGAAATCTAGTCCGTAATAAAACATGAGCCTCGGACGAAGGGGTGAAGAGCGAACCCTAGCCCTCGGAGTAAGTGGGAGATGAATACGACCCTCTCGCCAGATCTGGGAGTTGGAACAACCTGTCCTTGAGGAGGAAGCCTGTGGGGGATCTCCGCCGTCAGATATCTGGCTGCTCGAAGCTTCACAATATCCTCCTCTGTATCAGAGGAAGCCACCCATCAGCCTTGCGGGCTGGGTCCGCACATGACTGGGAAGCTTGAAGCAATGGAATCGAGCCTTGGGTGCTAGAACTCGGGGTTGCGGAGGCTGAGGAGAGGTTGGGCGCAAATAAAGACGGCCCTTGGCTCCTTTATAAAGGCAACGGGTATCGAACGCCTCCTCCTAAGCCTAGAAACCTGCCTATTCCTAAGGAATCTTTCCAATGGAACGGTTGGGTTACCCACACTCGTATTGATAAGAATCCCGTGATAAGAGGACACGATCTCTGCCTCGACAAGACATGCCAATAAAAACCCCGCCTCGAAACGTGGAACGGTGGGACGGGAAACGGTTCAAAATAATGACCGGGCGAGTGTGATGTCACGGCCGTTTGGACTCGTAAAATATTATATCTTCTTGTGGTGCTTGTGTTGCAGATCCAGACACATTCATTGCGTCTGAAGACTATCTTGGAGTATTCGGGAAGGAGAACCCGCCTTGCAATGCCGAAGACAATCTGCTCGCCGGACACCTCGTCATTGAAGCCTGGTTCAGGGGCTACTGAGGGAGTCTTGGACTAAGGGGTCATCGGGCGTCCGGCCTGTTGGACATGGGCCGGACTAATGGGCTGTGAAGATACAAGACTGAAGACTTTCTCCCATGTCCGAATAGGGATCTCCTTGGCGTGGAAGGCAAGCTTGGGGACCAAATATGAAGATTCCTTTTTCTGTAACTGACTTTGTACAACCCTAGTCCCCTCCGGTGTCTACATAAACCGGAGGGCTTAGTTCGGAAACATACACAGTCATACAGGCTAGACTTCTAGGGTTTTAGCCATTACGATCTCGTGGTAGATCAACTCTTGTAATACTCATATTCATCAAGATCAATCAAGCAGGAAGTAGGGTATTACCTCCATAGAGAGGGCCCAAACCTGGGTAAACATTGTGTCCCCCGTCTCCTGTTACCATCGACCTTAGACGCACAGTTCGGGACCCCCTACTCGAGATCCGCCGGTTTTGACACCGACAATGGGTGGCTAATATTTTCCATGCTGGATGTGTTATTCTCACGACGAGTGTTTATTCACTTGTCATTGCACGAGAGCAAGGCAATGGTTTTAGGGATGCCCAGTCCCGAAATGCAAACATGAATTTACTTTATGTTGGTAAATAATAAATTCCTTGGAAAGTGATGCTATGGAGGGCAACCGTGGATACGGCTAGCCATGGAAAGTGAAAGTATGGTGGAAAAAGGAATAAACTTTATTTTCTGTTTGGGAGCCGCCTATGGCATATCTAGCACGGAAAGTGTTGGGAACTCTAAGTTATTTTCATTGGTGGGATGGATACACCTCCCAAAATGTTTTTATCTCTAATTTTTCGCTTTGAGCTCCGGCAGCTCTACAAATCCCTACTTCCCTCTGCGAAGGGCCTTTCTTTTACATTATGCAATTTTCATTTTTGAATTTGAGTCTCCATCTTCTCTACAAAAGCACCAAATAGGAGGCAATATGATCGTACTTTAGTATTGGGTGTAGCTAATATTCGAGTGTGTTTCATGAATGGATCAATGGTTGAGCATGATGGGCTAGGGATAACTTATTTTAGCGTTTGATATGTTGAAAGACATGGTTGCTTGTTGATATGCTTGAGTATCTAAATTATTATGTCAAAACTAGACTATTGCTTTGAATCACATAAAATTCCAATTGTCCATGCTATAAAGAAAAGAATATTATATGACATGTTAGGCAGCATTACACATCAAAAGTTCTATTTTTATCACTTACCTACTCGAGGACGAGTAGGAGTTAAGCTTGGGGATGCTGATACATCTCCAACGTATCTATATTTTTTGATTGTTCCATGTTATTATATTATCAATCTTGGATGTTTTATAATCATTTTATAGTCATTTTATATCATTTTTTGGTACTAACCTATTGACATAGCGCCAAGTGCCAGATGTTGTTTTCTGCATGTTTTTTACATCGCAGGAAATCAATATCAGACGGAGTCCAAATGCCACGAAACTTGACGGAGAATTTTTATGGCCCAGAAGGAACACAATGGGCCCTGGCTATGCCTGGGGGTGCCCCGAGGGAGGCACAACCCACCAGGGCGCGCCAAGAGGCCCAGGCGTGCCCTGGTGGGTTGTGCCCACCTCGGGTGCCCCCCGGACCGCCTCTTTGCTCTATAAATACCCCAATATTCCAGAAACCCTAGGGGAGTCGATGAAATATTCATCCAGCCGTCGCAGAGTCCAGAACCACCAGATCCAATCTAGACACCATATCGGATGGGGTTCACCACCTCCATTGGTGCCTCTCCGATGATGCGCGAGTAGTTCTTTGTAGACCTTCGGGTCCGTAGTTAGTAGCTAGAGGGCTTCCTTTCTCTCGCTGAATTCTCAATACAATGGTCTCTTGGAGATCCATATGATGTAACTCTTTTGCGGTGTGTTTGTTGGGATCTGATGAACTTCGAGTTTATGATTAGTTATATTTTTTTATATCCATGAAAGTTATTTGAGTTTCTTTGATCTCTTATATGCATGGTTACTTATAGCCTCGTATTTCTTCTCTGATATTTGGGTTTTGTTTGGCCAACTTGATCTATTTATCTTGCAATGGGAAGAGGTGCTTTGTAGTGGGTTCGATCTTACGGTGCTTGATCCCAGTGACAGAAAGGGAACCGACACGTATGTATCATTTCTATTAAGGATAAAATGATGGGGGTCTATCTCTACATAGATAGATCTTGTCTACATCATGTGATCGTTCTTATTGCATCACTCCGTTTCTCCATGAACTTAATACACTGGATGCATGCTGGATAGCGGTCGATGTGTGGAGTAATAGTAGTAGATGCTAGCAGGAGTCGGTCTACTAATCTTGGACGTGATGCCTATATAATGGTCATTGCCTGGATATCATCATTATTATTTGAAGTTCTATCAATTGGCCAACAGTAATTTGTTTACCCACCGTTTGCTATTTTTCTCGAGAGAAGCATTAGTGAAATCTATGGCCCCCGGGTCTTCTTTCTCATATTTGCCTTTGCGATCTACTTTTACTTTGCATTTATTTTAAGATCTATTAAACCAAAAATACAAAAATACTTTGCTGCAATTTATTTTATTTGTGATCTATTTATTCAATCTATTACAACTTTCTCATGTCCGCACGTTGTTTCTAGCGCCGTTACCCAAAAGGGATTGACAACTCCTTTAACACGTCGGGTTGCGAGGTGTTGTTCTTTGTGTGCAGGGGCTGTTTACGTTGTGTTGCTTGGTTCTCCTACTGGTTCGATAACCTTGATTTCATATCTGAGGGAAATACTTACCGTCGTTGTGCTGCATCATCCCTTCCTCTTTTGGGAAATACCGACGTAGCTTCAAGCGACATCAACCGTCGACGTCTCGCGCGCCGACGGCGCGACACGGTTGGCTGCTTTAAATGACAGTTCATGGTGTTTTCTCGAGGACACCCTTGGTGCCTTCGACGAAGACTACGAGGTGTTTTCTCAGCGTGCACGTGGTTACCTCATCTTGAGAGCCAGCACGTTGCTGCTCGGAGCGGCTCAGGCAACTCACCACTACGACGAGGGCACCCACGATGCGGAGGCCTCGCCCTCTTCCATTTCTAAGGAGCCAATCATCATTGATATCTCCGACGATGAGGAGTAGCTTGTCTTATTAGCTCACTATAAGGACCCATGTCCAGTTTGCTAGCTACTGCCTTTCCTTAACAAATTCTAGTGAATTGTGCTATCTAATTTTACCATGCAATCTATTGCTCTACTGTATATGTTCTATATGTCATGCAATGTGGTGCTCACTTATTAACTGTTTGGTTAATTAGTTGTCGTTTTCAGTTAACTGTTTGGTTCAATTCTGCAAATGTGATGTTCAATTCTTCAGGGTGCAATTTTGTATTGTCTTCCATGTGAGAAATAAATTGAATTTTTCTTTACAAAATACATGAGAAACAAATACAATTGCTATATTTCCAAGTTGTCAAGCATGCTTGGTCTGGTTAACTGTCTGATCTTCTAGTATGCTATACATTGCGCAATGTGGTGCTCAGTTAACGTTTGGTTAATTTGTTGTGGTGTTTAGTTAACTATTTGGTTCAATTCTGCAATGCGATGTTCAATTGTTGCGGGTGCATTCTGTTATTGTATACCATGTAAGAAATAAATCAAATTTGGCTGTACTAAATACATGAGAAACAAATACAATTGCTATATTTCCAAGTTGTTAAGCATGCTTGGTTTGGTTAACTGCCTGATCTTCTATTAGGAGTATGTTATATTGTGCAATGTGGTGCTCAGTTAACGTTTGGTTCATTTGTTGTGGTGTTTAGTTAACTGTTTGGTTCGATTCTGCAATGAGATGTTCAATTGTTGTGGGTGCATTCTGTTATAGTATACCATGTGAGAAATAAATCGAATTTGGCTGTACTAAATACATGAGAAACAAATACAATTGCTATATTTCCAAGCTGTTAAGCATGCTTGGTTTGGTTAACTGTCTGATCTTCTATTAGGAGTACGTATATTGTGCAATGTGGTGCTTACTTAATGTTCGGTTCATTTGTTGTGGTCTTTAGTTAATTGCTTGGTTTAATTCTGCAATGCGATGTCCAATTGTCGTGGGTAGAATTTTGTATTGTTCTGCATGTGAGGAATAAATCAAATTTGGCTACACTTAATACATGAGAAACATATACAAGTGCTATATTTCCTAGTTCTTAATCATGCTTGGTTTGGATAAATGGCTTTTCCATGTGGCTTGAATTAATCTGATGAATCTGCAATGTGCTTATTTTTCATCAACATATTTTACTGATAGCATGCGAACCCTTACTTAACCTGATGACTAACTTGTTGGGGAACGTTGCAGAAAATTAAAATTTTTCCTACGGTTTCACCAAGATCCATCTATGAGTTCTACCATGCAACGAGTAACGAGAGAGAGTTTGCATCTACATACCACTTGTAGATCGAATACGGAAGCGTTCTTGAGAGTGGTGATGACGAAGACGTTCCCAACGTGATTCCGATCACCGATGACTAAAGTACTGAAAGGACAGCACCTCCGTGTTCAACACACGTACGGGACGATGGCGTCTCCTCCGTCTTGATCCAGCAAGAGAGAAGGAGAGGTTGAAGAAGACAATCCCAATGGCAGCACGACGGCATGGTGCAGCAGGTACGGTAGTTCTCCGGCAGGGCTTCGCCAAGCACACGTAGAGAAAGAGAGGTGTTGGGAGGGGAGGGGCTGCGCCTACAATTGTTGTAGCAGCCCTCCCCCCACCCCTCTATTTATAGGAGGAGAGGGTCAAGGGGGGCCGGCCCTCTAGGGCAAACCCTAGGGGCGGCCAAGGAGGAGGGAGGAGGGTGGCTTGCCCCCAAGCTGAGGCGCCCCTTTAGGGTTTCCTCCTCCCAAACCCTAGGCGCATGGGCCTAGGTGGAGGCGCACCCAGCCCACCGGGGCTGGTTCCTCTCCCACTTAGCCCATGTGGCCCCCGGAGAGGTGGCCTCCCGGTGGACCTCCGGAACCCTCCGGTGGCCCCGTACTTTACGGTATACCACCAAACTTCCCGAGTCCGTTTAACCACTTTCCATATATAAATCTTTACCTCCGGACCATTCCGAACTCCTCGTGACGTCCGGGATCTCATCCGGACTCGAACAACATTCGGTAATCACATACTTGTCTTCCTATTAACCCTAAGCGCCACCGAACCTTAAGTGTGTAGACCCTACGGGTTCGGGAGACATGCGAACATGACCGAGACTACCTCAAGTCAATAACCAACAGCGGATCTGGATACCCATGTTGGCTCCCACATGCTCCTCGATGTTGTCATCGGATGAACCACGATGTCAAGGGTTCAAGCAACCCGTATTCTATTCCCTTTGTCGACGGTGTGTTACTTGCCCGAGACTCGATCGTCGGTATCCCAATACCTCGTTAGTCTCGTTACGGCAAGTCACTTTACTCGTATCGCAATGCATGATCCCGTGACCGGACACTTGGTCACTTTGAGCTCATTATGATGATGCATTACCGAGTGGGCCCAGTGATACCTCTCCGTCATACGGAGTGACAAATCCATCTCGATCCGTGTCAACCCAATGGTTACTTTCGGAGATACCTGTAGTGCACCTTTATAGTCACCCGATTACGTTGTGACGTTTGATACACCCAAAGCACTCCTACGGTATCCGGAATTGCACGATCTCATGGTCTAAGGAAGAGATACTTGACATTGGAAAAGCTCTAGCAAAACGAACTACGATCTTTGTGCTATGCTTAGGATTGGGTCTTGTCCATCACGTCATTCTCCTAATGACGTGATCCGTTGTCAATGACATCGATGTCCATAGTCAGGAAACCATGACTATCTGTTGACCAACGAGCTAGTCAACTAGAGGCTTACTAGGGACATATTGTAGTCTATGTATTCACACGTGTATTACGATTTCCGGTTAATACAGTTATAGCATGAATAAAAGACAATTATCATGAACAAGGAAATATAATAATGCTTTTATTATTGCCTCTAGGGCATATTTCCAACAGTCTCCCACTTGCACTAGAGTCAATAATCTAGTTTACATTGTGATGAATCGAACACCCATAGAGTTACGGTGTTGATCATGTTTTGCCCATGGAAGAGGTTTAGTCAGCGGATCTGCGACATTCAGATCCGTATGCACTTTACAAATTTCTATGTCTCCATTACGAACATTTTCACGGATGGAGTTGAAGCGACGCTTGATGTGCCTGGTCTTCTTGTGAAACCTGGGCTCCTTGGCAAGGGCAATAGCTCGGTGTTGTCACGAAGAGTTTGATCGCCCCGACGCATTGGGTATGACTCTAGGTCGGTGATGAACTCCTTCACCCAAATTGCTTCATGCGCTGCCTCCGAGGCTGCCATGTACTCCGCTTCACATGTAGATCCCGCCACGACGCTTCGCTTGCAGCTGCACCAGCCATCTTGCTCCACCATTCAACATATACACGTATCCGGTTTGTGACTTAGAGTCATCCAGATCGTGTCGAAGCTTAGCGTCGGCGTAACCCGTTCTGACGAGCTCTTCGTCACCTCCATAAACGAAACATGTCCTTTGTCCTTTTCGGTACTTCAGGATATTCTTGACCGCTGTCCAGTGTTCCTTGCGGGATTACTTTGGTACCTTCCTACCAAACTTACGGCAAGGTTTACATCAGGTCTGGTACACAGCATGGCATACATAATAGATCCTATGGCTGAGGCATAGGGATGACACTCATCTCTTCTTTATCTTTTGTCGTGGTCGGGCATTGAGCTGAGCTCAATCTCACACCTTGCAATACAGGCAAGAACCCCTTCTTAGACTGATCCATTTTGAACTTATTCAAAATCTTATCAAGGTATGTGCTTTGTGAAAGACCTATGAGGCGTCTCGATCTGTCTCTATAGATCTTGATGCCTAATATATAAGCAGCTTCTCCAAGGTCCTTCATTGAAAAACACTTATTCAAGTAGGCCTTAATGCTGTCCAAGAATTCTATATCATTTCCCATCAAAAGTATGTCATCTACATATAATATGAGAAATGCTACTGAGCTCCCACTCACTTTCTTGTAAACGCAGGCTTCTCCATAAGATCTGCATAAACCAAACGCTTTGATCATCTCATCAAAGCGAATGTTCCAACTCCGAGATGCTTGCACCAGCCCATAAATGGATCGCTGGAGCTTGCATACTTTGTCGACATTCTTAGGATCGACAAAACCTTCGGCTGTATCATATACAGCTCTTCCTTAAGATAGCCGTTAAGGAATGCTGTTTTGACGTCCATCGCCATATCTCATAATCATAGTATGCGGCAATTGCTAACATGATTCGGACGGACTTAAGCTTCGCTACGGAGAGAAAGTCTCATCGTAGTCAATCCCTTGAACTTGCCGATAACCCTTAGCGACAAGTCGAGCTTTATAGATGGTGACATTACCATCCGCGTCCGTCTTCTTCTTAAAGATCCATTTGTTTTCTATATCGCCGATCATCGGGCAAGTCGGTCAAAGTCCACACTTTGTTTTCATACATGGATTCTATCTCGATTTCATGGCTTCTAGCCATTTGTTGGAATCTGGGCCGCCATCGCTTCTTCATAGTTCGAAGGTTCACCGTTGTCTAACAACATGATTTCCGGACAGGGTTGCCGTACCACTGCAGTGCGGGCGTGTCCTAGTGGACCCTGAGTTCAGTAGTAACTTGATCCAAGTACCTTGATCATCATCATGAATTTCCTCTTGGTTGGTGTAGGCATCACAGAACATTTTCCGAGCTGCACTACTATCCTGTTCAAGAGGTAGTACTTCATCGAGTTCTACTTTCCTCCCACTTACTTCTTTCGAGAGAAACTCTTTTTCCGAAAGATTCCGTTCTGGCAACAAAGATCTTGCCTTCGGATCTAAGGTAGAAGGTATACCCAAAGGTTTCCTTAGGGTATCCTATGAAGACGCATTTTTCCGACTTGGGTTCGAGCTTTTCAGGTTGAAGTTTCTTGACATAAGCATCGCATCCCCAAACTTTTAGAAACGACAGCTTAGGTTTCTTCCCAAACCATAATTCATACGGTGTCGTCTCAACGGATTTAGGCGGTGCCCTATTTAAAGTGAATGTAGCTGTCTCTAGAGCGTATCCCCAAAATGATAGCGGTAAATCGGTAAGAGACATCATAGACCGCACCATATCCAATAGAGTGCGATTCGACGTTCGGACACACCATTACGTTGAGGTGTTCCGGTGGCGTTAGTTGTGAAACGATTCCACATTTTCTTAAGTGTGTACCAAATTCGTGACTTAAATATTCTCCTCCACGATCGATCGTAAGAATTTTATCTTTCGGTCACGTTGATTCTCTACTTCATTCTGAAATTCCTTGAACTTTTCAAAGGTCTCGGACTTGTGTTTCATCAAGTAGACATACCCATATCTACTCAAGTCATCTGTGAGAGTGAGAACATAACGATATCCTCCATGAGCTTCAACGCTCATTGGACCGCTTTTACATCGGTATGTATGATTTCCAACAAGTTGGTTGCTCGCTCCATTGTTCCAGAGAATGGAGTCTTGGTCATCTTGCCCATGAGGCATGGTTCGCATGTGTCAAATGATTCATAATCAAGAGACTCCAAAAGTCCATCAGCATGGAGCTTCTTCATGCGCTTGACACCAATGTGACCAAGGCGGCGATGCCACAAGTATGTGGGACTATCGTTATCAACTTTACATCTTTTGGTATTCACGCTATGAACATGTGTAATACTACGCCGAGATTCATTAAGAATAAACCATTGACCATCGGAGCATGACCATAAAACATATCTCTCATATAAATAGAACAACCATTATTCTCGGATTTAAATGAGTAGCCATCTCGCATTAAACGAGATCCAGATACAATATTCATGCTCAAACTTGGCACCAAATAACAATTATTAAGGTTCATAACTAATCCGTGGGTAAATGAAGAGGTAGCGTGTCGACGGCGATCACATCGACTGGAACCATTCCCGACGCAAGATCGTCACCTCGCCCTTCGCCGATCTCCGCTTATTCCGCAGCTCCTGCTGTGAGTTACAAATATGAGCAACGGCACGGTATCAAATACCGGGAGTTACTACGATTCTTGGTAAGGTACACATCAATTACATGTATATCAAATATACCTTTGGTGTTGCCGGCCTTCTTATCCGCTAAGTATTTGGGGCAGTTCCGCTTCGGTGGACCTTCCCTTGCAATAAAAGCACTCGGTCTCGGGCTTGGGTCCATTCTTTGACTTCTTCCGGCAACTTGCTTGCGGGCGCGGCAACCTCCTTACCGTCCTTCTTGAAGTTCTTCTTGCCCTTGCCCTTCTTAAACTTAGTGGTCTTATTGACCATCAACACTTGATGTTCTTTCTTGATTTCAACCTCGGTGACTTCAGCATAGAGAACACTTCAGAATGGTCTTTACCATCCCCTGCATGTTGTAATTCATCACAAAGCTCTTGTAGCTTGGTGGGAGCGGCGGAGGATTCTGTCAATGACCGCCTCATCGGGGAGGTTAATATTCATTTGGGTCATACGGTTGTGCAACCTGACATCTTGAGAATGTGCTCACCGACAGAACTGTTTTCCTCCATCTTACAACTATAGAACTTGTCGAGATGTCATATCTCTCGACCCGGCGTGAGCTTGGAAAACAAGTTTCAGCTCTTGAACATCTCATATGCTCCGTGATGCTCAAAACGCTTTTGGAGCCCGGTTCTAAGCTGTAAAGCATGCCGCCTTGAACGAGGGAGTAATCATCAAGACGAGACTGCCAAGCATTCATAATGTCTTGGTTCTTCGACGGAGCTTCACCTAGCGGTCCTTCTAGGACGTATTGTTTCTGGCAGCTATGAGGATGATCCTCGGGTTCCGGACCCAGTCCGTATAGTTGCTGCCGTCATCTTTCAGCTTGGTTTTCTAGGAACGCGTTGAAGTTCAAGTTGACATGGCGTTGGCCATTTGATCTACAAGACATATAATTCAAAAGTTTTAGACTAAGTTCATGATAATTAAGTTCATCTAATCAAATTATTAATGAACTCCCACTTAGATTAGACATCCTCTAGTCATCTAAGTGTTACGATCCGAGTCAACTAGGCCGTGTCCGATCAACACGTGAGACGGACTAGTTTGCGTCGGTGAACATTCTCATGTTGATCGTATCTTCCATACGACTCGTGTTCGACCTTTCGGTCTCCGTGTTCGAGGCCATGTCTTCACATGCTTAGGCTCGTCAAGTTAACCCTAAGTGTTTACTGCGTGTGTAAATCTTGCTTACACCCGTTGTATGTGAACGTAAGAATCCATCACACCCGATTAACACGTGGTGCTTAGAAGCGACGAACTGTAGCAACGGTGCACGATTAGGGAGAACACTTCTTGAAATTGTTCTAAGGATCATCTTATTTACTACCGTCGTTCTAAGTAAACAAGATGCATAATCATAATAAACATCACATGCAATTATAAAGTAGTGACATGATATGGCCAATATCATATAGCTCCTTTGATCTTCATCTTGAGGCTCCATGATCATCCTGTCACCGCATGACACCATGATCTCCATCATCATGATCTCCATCATCGTGCCTCCATGAAGTTGTCACGCCAACGACTACTTCTACTTCTATGGCTAACGCGTTTAGCAATAAAGTAAAGTAAATTACATGGCGTTCTTCAATGACACGCAGGTCATACAAAAATAAAGACAACTCCTATGGCTCCTGCGGTTGTCATACTCATCGACATGCAAGTCGTGATACCTATTACAAGAACATGATCTCATACATCACAATATATCATCATTCATCACAACTTGGCCATATCCGTCACATGACAATTGCTGCAAAAACAAGTTAGGCGTCCTCTAATTGTTGTTGCATCTTTTACGTGGCTGCAATTGGGTTCTAGCAAGAACGTTTTCTTACCTACGAATAACCACAACGTGATCTTGTCAACTTCTATTTACCCTTCATAAGGACCCTGTTCATCGAATCCGCTCCCACTAAAGTAGGAGAGCGGACACCCGCCAGCCACCTTATGCAACTAGTGCATGTTAGTCGGTGGAACCGGTCTCACGAAGAATGCGTGTAAGGTTGGTCCGGGCCGCTTCATCCCACAATACCGCGGAAGCAAGAAACAACTAGTAACGGCAAGTAAGTTGACAAGATACACGCCCACAACAAAATTGTGTTCTACTCGTGCAAAGAGAACTACGCATAGACCTAGCTCATGATGCCTTTGTTGGGGAGCGTTGCAGAAAATTAAAATTTTTCCTACGGTTTCACCAAGATCCATCTATGAGTTCTACCATGCAACGAGTAACGAGAGAGTTTGCATCTACATACCACTTGTAGATCGAATACGGAAGCGTTCTTGAGAGTGGTGATGACGAAGGCGTTCCCAACGTGATTCCGATCACCGATGACTAAAGTCTTGAAGGACAGCACCTCCGTGTTCAACACACGTACGGGACGATGGCGTCTCCTCCGTCTTGATCCAGCAAGAGAGAAGGAGAGGTTGAAGAAGACAATCCCAATGGCAGCACGACGGCGTGGTGCAGCAGGTACGGTAGTTCTCGGAGGCTTCGCCAAGCACACGAGAAAGAGAGGTGTTGGGAGGGAGGGCTGCGCCTACAATTGTTGTAGCAGCCTCCCCCACCCCTCTATTTATAGGAGGAGAGGGTCAAGGGGGCGGCCCTCTAGGGCAAACCCTAGGGGCGGCGGCCAAGGAGGAGGGAGGAGGGTGGCTTGCCCCCAAGCTGAGGCGCCCCTTTGGGTTTCCTCCTCCCCAAACCCTAGGCGCATGGGCCTAGGTGGAGGCGCACCCAGCCCACCAGGGGCTGGTTCCCTCCCACTTAGCCCATGTGGCCCCCGGAGAGGTGGCCTCCCGGTGGACCTCGGAACCCTCCGGTGGCCCGGTACTTTACCGGTATACCA
Source organism: Aegilops longissima (assembly GCA_021605205.1). Classification (NCBI taxonomy): domain Eukaryota; kingdom Viridiplantae; phylum Streptophyta; class Magnoliopsida; order Poales; family Poaceae; genus Aegilops; species Aegilops longissima. The sequence goes on from CM038682.1 coordinate 518,422,855, forward strand.
CCAAACTTCCGAGTCCGTTTAACCACTTTCCATATATAAATCTTTACCTCCGGACCATTCCGAACTCCTCGTGACGTCCGGGATCTCATCCGGACTCGAACAACATTCGGTAATCACATACTTGTCTTCCTATTAACCCTAGCGCCACCGAACCTTAAGTGTGTAGACCCTACGGGTTCGGAGACATCTTGAACATGACCGAGACTACCTCAAGTCAATAACCAACAGCGGGATCTGGATACCCATGTTGGCTCCCACATGCTCCTCGATGTTGTCATCGGATGAACCACGATGTCAAGGGTTCAAGCAACCCGTATTCTATTCCCTTTGTCGACGGTGTGTTACTTGCGAGACTCGATCGTCGGTATCCCAATACCTCGTTAGTCTCGTTATCGGCAAGTCACTTTACTCGTATCGCAATGCATGATCCGTGACCGGACACTTGGTCACTTTGAGCTCATTATGATGATGCATTACCGAGTGGGCCCAGTGATACCTCTCCGTCATACGGAGTGACAAATCCAGTCTCGATCCGTGTCAACCCAATGGTTACTTTCGGAGATACCTGTAGTGCACCTTTATAGTCACCCGATTCGTTGTGACGTTTGATACACCCAAAGCACTCCTACGGTATCCGGAATTGCACGATCTCATGGTCTAAGGAAGAGATACTTGACATTGGAAAAGCTCTAGCAAAAGCGAACTACACGATCTTTGTGCTATGCTTAGGATTGGGTCTTGTCCATCACGTCATTCTCCTAATGGCGTGATCCGTTGTCAATGACATCGATGTCCATAGTCGAAACCATGACTATCTGTTGACCAACGAGCTAGTCAACTAGAGGCTTACTAGGGACATATTGTAGTCTATGTATTCACACGTGTATTACGATTTCCGGTTAATACAGTTATAGCATGAATAAAAGACAATTATCATGAACAAGGAAATATAATAATGCTTTTATTATTGCCTCTAGGGCATATTTCCAACATAACTACCTTATATGTGTTGCAGGGAAACAATGGGAAGCACTGAGGTTTACAATCGAGGTTAACACGTGCATGGTCCGTTGTCTAATAGCACATTATTGTGCAATTGAAGGAACCATTCTAATATTTAGGTTTTTAACAATTTGGTCTTGCACATGTAGGTCCTGCTGCCAGAGGTTTTGACTCACTGTTCGACCTATTGGGAAATGAGTTGTCCATGAATATCAATGAAGTCAAGAAACTCGGAAAGATTGTTAGGATAAAGAAATTAGCGACAAAAAACAACAAAATCTTTGTCTGCACAATGAAGAAGACATCATTTCACTACAAGATGGTACTAACTATTATACCTTGCCTTTTTTATTCCTTTGCCCCATTTCCAATATAGAGAAGATATTTATGCACATCCTTGTTTTCAGGCCTTCCCAAAGTAGTTCACTAATGATTACCTCTCAAACCACCTCTATGGTCAGGAGGCGAGGAAGGTTTTCATACAACACCCAAGGTTCAATATTGAAGTGTTCCTGAAGAGGACGAAGGATGGACGGTCAATCATCCATAGGCACTATACTAAAGTTGCAAAACCTTCAACACGAATGAAGGCTCAATATTCTCCTTCCGCTTCAGCAGTTTTCCAGATAAGATGCATCTGTCTATGTACCATCTATGATGCTAATTTCAAAAGGTTCTAGATGTTGCATGTGAAACTTGGTGTTGTTGCAGTTGTGTAATGGAGTAGCTGAGTGCTGAAACTATATCATATTGAACTCTGATGTATTTCAATTATGAAATCATGCTTCCTTAATATGGAAATGAAATATATTATGTGCTTAATATGAATGTCAATTAGATTAATAAATGGATTATTAATAATAGGGCAATTAGCCTGCTAATTGGGTTTTTCTATTGCAAATGGTTATTGAGAAAACACCGTGGGCGATGACCTCAGGCAACGCACACAGTTTCTAGGAATAAACCGTGTTGGATCAATTAACAATCACACACGACATTCTCTTGTAAACTGTTTGTGTTAGGCCACCTTGCGCAAACGTTTTCCTTGGAGCGACTGTGTGGGATGTATATACGAACGGAAGTGTTTGGGGGGACTGACTGTGTGGGATGTACTTACGTCCAGAAACGATTTTGCCTGTATAATTGTATTTTTTAGCAGTACTATACATATAACCGTATTTTATCGCTCACCGGTCGCACACGACCTCATTTTGCCGAGCGTGTGTGCCGGGAGGGCATATCCCTGACGGTTTCTGGGTCGTGTGGGAAGGACCCCCCCTATTGCCCACACTCACTTGGTGACGGTTCCAAATGCCGTCGCGGAAAGGGGTTAAAAACCATTTGTATAGCACCTCGCTATACCAGTGATTGTTGAGAGAACTTGCAGTAGTGAAAGTATGAACCCTAGGCCTTATTTCCAAGCATTGTAATACCATTTTCGCTCACTTTTAGTACTAGTTACCTTGCTGTTTTTATATTTTTAGATTACAAAAAACCTATATCTACCATCCATATTGCACTTTTATCACCATCTCTTCGCCGAACTAGTGCACCTATACAATTTACCACTGTATTGGGTGTGTTGGGGACACAAGAGACTCTTTGCTATTTTGTTGCAGGGTTGTTTGAGAGAGACCATCTTCATCCACGGATTGATAAACCTTAGGTCATCCACTTGAGGGAAAATTGCTACTGTCCTACAAAACTCTGCGCTTGGAGGCCCAACACGAGTCTACAAGAAGAAGGTTGCGTACTAGACATCATATGCTTGCTAAACAGTGATGGGTTGGATGAGATTTATCATGTAATCGGGTTGGTTTGTTAGGTTTTGACCCTAGTATCCACTATGTTCTGAGATTGATATGGCTATGACTTTGCTATGCTTAATGCTTGTCACTAGGGCCCGAGTGCCATGATTACAGAGCTAAACCTATTATGTTTTGATGAATATATTTGTGTTCTTGATCCTATCTTGCAAGTTGTAGGCACCTGTTATGAATTATGATCCGCGTACCCCAAGGTGACAATAATTGTGATTCTTTCCGGTGATTACCGTAGTATGAGGAGTTCATGTATTCACTAAGTGCTAATGATGTGTTCTGGTTCTCTATTAAAAGGACGCCTTAATATCCCTTAGTTTCCATTAGTACCCTGTTGCCGCGGGACGGTAGGACAAAAGATGGCATGCAAGTTCTTTTCCATAAGCACGTTGACTATATACGGAATACATGCCTACATTATATTGATGAATTGGAGCTTGTTCTGTGTATCCCTAGGTTATGACTGCTACATGATGAATATCATCCAACACAATTATCATTGCCGATCCAATGCTTACGAGCTTTTCACATATTGATCTTTGCTAAGTTACTTTCGTTGCTACTTTTGTTACAATCACTACGAAACTGCTACTGTTACGTTTGCCACCGTTACCGTTACTTCTATACTACTTTGAAAACTCGACTACTAATACTCGTGAACATTCTTTGGCTCCCCTTGTGTCGAATCAATAAATTTGGGTTGAATACCCTACCCTTAAAAACTGTTGCGATCCCTTATACTTGTGGGTTATCAAGACTTTTTTCTGGCGCTGCTGTCGGGGAGCATAGCTCTATTCTCTGAGTCACTTGGGATTTATATTGTTGATCACTATGAAGAATTTGAAAGATGCTAAAACAAAGATTTTTCCCTCTAGAACGAGGGGAGGTAAGGAACTGCCATCTAGCTCTGCACTTGATTCACCTTCTGTTTTGAGTAAGCTGGCAACACCTACACCTGCTACTGATTATGATATGTCGCAAGTTATTGATGAAGCTACTTCTGCTATGCATGATGCTTATGACGATACTACTGCTTTGCTTGATAATACTTTACCACAGGGTGAATTCCTTGATGAACAACTTGCTAGAGCTAAAGATATTGAGAATGCTGAAACTGATGAAATTATTGAAACTGAAAACTTTGAAACACATGTTAGACCTAGCTCTCCTAGATATGAACTGTCTGTTATACCTAAGGGTTATGTTATGGATGGAGAGGTATCTAGGGACTTTCTTGCTTGTAAAGATAGAGAGGATCTTAAGAAATTGCTTGTCAAGTTGAAAGAAAAATCTCTGAAGGCTAGAATGCAATATGTGAAGGAAATATGCCCTAGAGGCAATAATAAAGTTATTATTTATTTCCTTATATCATGATAAATGTTTATTATTCATGCTAGAATTGTATTAACAGGAAACATAATACATGTGTGAATACATAGACAAGCAGTGTCACTAGTATGCCTCTACTTGACTAGCTCGTTAATCGAAGATGGTTATGTTTCCTAACCATAGACATGAGTTGTCATTTGATTAACGGATCACATCATTAGGAGAATGATCTGATTGACATGACCCATTCCGTTAGCTTAGCACTTGATCGTTTAGTATATTGCTATTGCTTTCTTCATGACCTATACATGTTCCTGTAACTATGAGATTATGCAACTCCGTTTACGGAGGAACACTTTGGTACTACCAAGCGTCACAACGAATCTGGGTGATTATAAAGGAGTACTACAGGTGTCTCCAAAGGTACTTGTTGGGTTGGCGTATTTGAGATTAGGTTTTGTCACTCCGATTGTCGGAGAGGTATCTCTGGGCCTTCTCGGTAATACACATCACATAAGCCTTGCAAGCATTACAACTAATGAGTTAGTTGTGAGATGATGTATTACGGAACGAGTAAAGAGACTTACCGAATGAGATTGAACTAGGTATTGGATACCGACGATCGAATCTCGGGTAAGTAACATACCGATGACAAAAGGAACAACGTATGTCGTTATGCGGTTTGACCGATAAAGATCTTCAGTAGAATATGTAGGAACCAATATGGGCATCCAGGTTCCGCTATTGGTTATTGACCGAGAATAGTTCTAGGTCATGTCTACATAGTTCTCGAACCCGTAGGGTCCGCACGCAACAAGGTTTCGATGTGGTTATATTATGAGTTTGCATGTTTTGATGTACCGAAGGAGTTGAGTCCGGATGAGATCGGGGACATGACGAGGAGTCTCGAAATGGTCGAGGCGTAAAGATTCATATATTGGATGATATGTTTAGGCCAAGGGTCAAGCCCATGAGGCTTTAGGTCGGTGCAAAAGGAGTTTTGCGGAGGCGAGGGCCAAACGCCGGAGACCTGGCGTCGGCCTGGGCCAGCGCCGAGGCCCATGGCGTCTAGGCAGACGCCAAGGATTGTGGCGTTTGGTCCTGGAGTCGAGTGGGACTCTTGCCTTTCGGGCAAAACCGACTTTGAGGAGGTTTTTGCTCCAAGTTTCGACCGGGGCTCAACATATAAATAGAGGCGGGGCTAGCACCAAAGACACAACAATTGATCCCTTGGATCTCTTAGCCGTGTCGGTGCCCCTTCCACCATATTCCACCTCGGTCATATCGTCGCGAGTTTAAGCGAAGCCTGCGCGATGAGAGCATCATCATCGTCACCACGCCGTCATCTTGTGGAACTCATCCCGACACTTTGCTGGATCGAGTCCGGGGATCGTCATCGAGCTGAGCGTGTGCAGAACTCGGAGGTGCCGTACATTCGGTGCTTGGATCGGTCGGATCGTGAAGGCGTCGACTACATCAACAGCGTTGTTATAACGCTTCGCTTTCGGTCTCGAGGGTGCGTGGACGGACCTCTCCCCTCTCGTTGCTATGCCATCACCATGGTCTTGCGTGTGCGTAGGAATTTTTTGAAATTACTCGTTCCCCAATGATGGTATCGAGCCTGGTTTTATGCGTTGATGTCATATGCACGAGTAGAACACAAGTGAGTTGTGGGCGATATAAGTCATCTTGCTTACCAGCATGTCATACTTTGGTTGGCGGTATTGTGAGATGAAGCGGCCGGACCGACATTACGCAGACGCTTACGCGAGACTGGTTTCACCGCTTGAGCACTCGTTGCTTAAAGGTGACCGGCGGGTGTCTGTCTCTCTCACTTTAGTTGAACCGAGTGTGGCTACGCCGGTCCTTGCGAAGGTTAAAACAACACCAACTTGACAAACTATCGTTTTGGTTTTGATGCTTAGGTAAAACGGTTCTTGCTCAGCCCGTAGCAGCCACGTAAAACTTGCAACAACAAAGTAGAGGGCGTCTAACTTGTTTTTGCAGGGCATGTTGTGATGTGATGTGGTCAAGGCGTGATGCTATATTTTATTGTATGAGATGATCATGTTTTGTAACGAGTTATCGGCAATGGCGAGAGCCATATGGTTGTCGCTTTATTGTATGAAATGCAAAAGCCATGTAATTGCTTTACTTTATCACTAAGCGATAGCGATAGTCGTAGAAGCAATAGTTGGCGAGGCGACAACGATGCTACGATGGAGATCAAGCTGTCGCGCCGGTGGCGATGGTGATCATGGCGGTGCTTGGCGATGGAATCACAAGCACAAGATGATGATGACCATATCATATCACTTATATTGATTGCATGTGATGTTTATTCTTTATGCATCTTATCTTGCTTTGATTGGCGGTAGCATTATAAGATGATCTCTCACTAAAATTATCAAGAAGTGTTCTCCCGAGTATGCACCGTTGCGAAAGTTCTTCGTCTTTGAGACACCACGTGATGATCGGGTGTGATAGGCTCTACGTTCAAATACAACGGGTGCAAAACAGTTGCGACGCGAATACTCAGGTTAAACTTGACGAGCCTAGCATATAACAGATATGGCCTCGGAACACGGAGACCGAAAGGTCGAGCGTGAATCATATAGTAGATATGATCAACATAGTGATGTTCACCATTGAAACTACTCCATCTCACGTGATGATCGGACATGGTTTAATTGATTTGGATCACGTAATCACTTAGATGACTAGAGAGATGTCTGTCTAAGTGGGAGTTTTTAATATGATTAAATAAACTTTAATTTATCATGAACTTAGTCCTGGTAGTATTTTGCAAATTATGTTGTAGATCAATAGCTCGCGTTGTTGCTTTCATATGATTATTTTAATGTGTTCCTAGAAAATTGTATTGAAAAATGTTAGTAGCAATGTTGCGGATTGGATCCGTGATCTGAGGTTTATCCTCATTGCTGCTGTGAAGAATTATGTCCTTGATGCACCGCTAGGTGACAGACCTATTGCAAGAGCAAGATGCGGGCGTTATGAGCGTTTGGCTAGCTCAATATGATGACTACTTGGTAGTTTAGTGCACCATGCTTAAGCGGCTTAGAATCGGGACTTCAAAGGCGTTTTGAGCGTCATGGACCATATGAGATGTTCCAGGAGTTGAAGTTAATATTTCAAGCAAATACCGAGTTGAGAGATATGAAGTCTCCAACAAGTTCTATAGCTAAAAGATGGAGAGAATCGCTCAACTAGTGAGCATGTGCTCAGATTATGCAGGTACTTCAATCGCTTGAATCAAGTGGGAGTTAATCTCCCAGATAAGATAGTGATTGACAGAATTCTCTAGGCACCATCACTAAGTTACTAGAACTTCGTGATGAACTATAGTATGCAAGGATGGCGAAAGCGATTCCCGAGCTCTTCGTGATGTTGAAATCGACGAAGGTAGAAATCGAGAAAGAGCATCAAGTGTTGATGATTGACAAGACCACTAGTTTCAAGAAAAGGGCAAAGGGAAAGAAAGGGAACTTCAAGTAGAATGACAAGCAAGTTGTCACTCCCACGAAGAAACCCAAAGCTGAACCAAAGCCTGGCTGAGTGCTTATACTGCATAGGAAATGGTCTTCGAAGCGGAAATATCCGAGATATTTGGTAGATAAGAAGGATGGCAAAGTGAACAAGGGTATATTTGATATACAGGTTATTGATGTGTGCTTTACTAGTGTTTATAGTAGCCCCAGTATTTGATACTTGTTAGGTTGCTAAGATTAGTAACTCAAAGCAGGAGTTCTGAGAATAAGCAGAGACTAGTTGAAGGGAAGTGACGATGAGTGTTGGAAGTAGTTCCAAGATTGATATGATCATCATCGCACACTCCCTATACTATCGAGATTAGTGTTTATAGTAGCACCTGAGTATTTGATACTTGTTCGGTTGCTAAGATTAGTAACTCGAAACAGGAGTTATAGAATAAGCGAAACTAGTTGAAGGGCGATAACGATGAGTGTTGGAAGTAGTTCCAAGATTGATATGATCATCATCGCACACTCCCTATACTATCGGGATTAGTGTTGAACCTAAATAAATGTTATTTGGCGTTTGCGTTGAGCATGGATATGATTTGATCATGTTTATTGCAATACAGTTATTCATGTAAGTTAGAGAATAATTATTGTTCTGTTTACATGAATAAAACCTTCTATGGTCATACACCCAATGAAGATGGTTTGTTGGATCTCGATCGTGTTATACACATAATCATAATATTGAAACCAAAAGATGTAAAGTTAATAATGATAGTGCAATTTATATGTGGCACTGCCGTTTGGGGTCATATCGGTGTAAAGCGCATGAAGAAACTCCATAAAGATGGATTTTCGAAATCACTTGGTTATGAATCGTTTGATGCTTGCGAACCGTGCCTTTTGGGCAAGATGACTGAAACTCCGTTGTTCGGAACAATGGAACGAGCAACAAACTTGTTGGAAATAATACATACCGATGTATGCGATCCAATGAGTGTTGATGCTCGTGGCAAGTATTGTTATTTTTCGACCTTCACAAGATGATTTGAGCAGATATGGGTATATCTACTTGATGAAACATAAGTCTGAAATAGTTGAAAGGTTCAAAGAATTTCAGAGTGAAGTGGAAAATCATCGTAACAAGAAAATAAAGTTTCTGCGATCTGATCGTGGAGATGAATATTTGAGTTCTGAGTTTGGTCTTCAATTAAAACAAAGTGGAATAGTTTCACAGCTCACGCCACATGGAACACCACAACATAATGGTGTGTCCGAACGTCGTAACCGCACTTTATTGGATATGGTGCGATCTATGATGTATCTTACCGATTTACCACTATCGTTTTGGGTTATGCATTAGAGACAGCTGCATTCAAGTTTAATAGGGCACCATCTAAATCCGTTGAGATGACACCGTATGAACTATGGTTTAGCGATAAACCTAAGTATCGTTTCTTAAAGTTTGGAGTTGTGATGCTTATGTGAAAAAGTTTTCACCTGATAAGCTTGAACCCAAATCGGAGAAGTGCGTCTTCATAGAATACCCAAAGGTAACTATTGGGTACACCTTCTAACACAGATCCGAAAGCAAGATATTTGTTGCTAAGATGGATCCTTTCTAGAAAAGAAGTTTCTCTCGAAAGAAGTGAGTGGGAGGAAAGTAGAACTTGATGAGGTAATTGTACCTTCTCCCTTATTGGAGAGTAGTTTATCACAGAAATCAGTTCAAGTGATTCCTACAACCAATTAGTGAGGAAGTTAATGATGATGATCATAAAACTTCAGATCAAGTTGCTACCAAACCTCGTAGGTCTTCCAGAGTAAGATCCACACCAAAGTGGTACGGTAATCCTATTCTAGAAGTCATGTTACTAGACCATGATGAACCTGCGAACTATGAGGAAGCGATGATGAGCCCAGATTCCGCGAAATGGCTGGAAGCCATGAAATCTGAGATGGCATCCATGTATTAGAACAAAGTATGGACTTTGGTTGACTTGCCCGATGATCGGCAAGCCATTGAGAATAAATGGATCTTCAAGAGGAAGGCGGACACCGATAGTAGTGTTACTATCTACAAAGCTCGACTTGTCATAAAAGGTTTTGACAAGTTCAAGGTGTTGACTACAATGAGATTTTCTCAAGCAGTAGCGATGCTTAAGTCTGTCCGAATCATGTTAGCAATTGCCACATTTTATGAAATCGGCAAATGAATGTCAAAACTGCATTCCTTAATGGTTTTCTTAAAGAAGAGTTGTATATGATGCAACCAGAAGGTTTTGTCAATCCTAAAGGTGCTAACAAAATGTGTAAGCTCCAATGATCCATCTATGGACTGGTGCAAGCATCTCGAGTTGGAATACACACTTTGATAAGTTGATCAAAGCATATAGTTTTATCAGACTTGCGGTGAAGCTGTATTTACAAGAAAGTGAGTGGGAGCACTACAACATTTTCGATAAGTATATGTGAATGACATATTGTTGATCGGAAATGATGTAGAATTATTCTCGCAAAGCATAAAGGAGTGTTAGAAAGGAGTTTTTCAAAGAAGGACCTCGGTGAAGCTGCTTACATATTGAGCATCAAGATCTATAGAGATAGATCAAGACGCTAAATAAGTTTTTCAATGAATACATACCTTGACAAGATTTTGAAGTAGTTCAAAATGGAACAGTCAAAGAAAGAGTTCTTGCTGTGTTACAAGGTGTGAGATTGAGTAAGACTCAAAACCCGACCACGGCAGAAGATAGAAAGAGAATGAAAGTCATTCCTATGCATCAGCCATAGGTTCTATAAAGTATGTCATCTTGTGTACGGATCTATTGCATACCCTACCACTAAGCTTGGCAAGGAGTGCAATAGTGATCTAGGAGTAGATCAATGGACAGCGGTCAAAATTATTCTTAGTAGAATAAGGATATGTTTCTCGATTATGGAAGTGAAAAAAGGTTAGGTAAGTAAAGGGTTACGTCGATGCAAGTTTTAACACTAATCTAGATGACTCGAGTCTCAATCTGGATACATATTGAAAGTGGGAGCAATTAGCTAGAGTAGCTCCGTGCGAGCATTGTAGACATAGAAATTTGCAAAATACTTACGGCTCTGAATGTGATGAGACCGTTGACTAAAATTATCTCACAAGCAAAACATGATCACACCTTAGTACTCTTTGGGTGTTAATCACATAGCGATGTGAACTAGATTCTGACTCTAGTAAACCCTTTGGGTGTTGGTCACATGTCGATGTGAACTATGGGTGTTAACCACATATAGATGTGAACTATTGATGTTAAATCACATGGCGATGTGAACTAGATTATTGACTCTAGTGCAAGTGGGAGGCTGAAGGAAATATGCCCTAGAGGCAATAATAAAGTTATTATTTATTTCCTTATATCATGATAAATGTTTATTATTCATGCTAGAATTGTATTAACGGAAACATAATACATGTGTGAATACATAGACAAACAGAGTGTCACTAGTATGCCTCTACTTGACTAGCTCGTTAATGAAGATGGTTATGTTTCCTAACCATAGACATGAGTTGTCATTTGATTAACGGGATCACATCATTAGGAGAATGATCTGATTGACATGACCCATTCCGTTAGCTTAGCACTTGATCGTTTAGTATATTGCTATTGCTTTCTTCATGACCTATACATGTTCCTGTAACTATGAGATTATGCAACTCCCGTTTACCGGAGGAACACTTTGGGTACTACCAAGCGTCTGGCGAATCTGGGTGATTATAAAGGAGTACTACAGGTGTCTCCAAAGGTACTTGTTGGGTTGGCGTATTTCGAGATTAGGTTTTGTCACTCCGATTGTCGGAGAGGTATCTCTGGGCCTTCTCGGTAATACACATCACATAAGCCTTGCAAGCATTACAACTAATGAGTTAGTTGTGAGATGATGTATTACGGAACGAGTAAAGAGACTTACGATGTGAGATTGAACTAGGTATTGGATACCGACGATCGAATCTCGGGTAAGTAACATACCGATGACAAAAGGAACAACGTATGTCGTTATGCGGTTTGACCGATAAAGATCTTCGTAGAATATGTAGGAACCAATATGGGCATCCAGGTTCCGCTATTGGTTATTGACCGAGAATAGTTCTAGGTCATGTCTACATAGTTCTCGAACCCGTAGGGTCCCACGCTTAAGGTTTCGATGATGGTTATATTATGAGTTTGCATGTTTTGATGTACCGAAGGAGTTCGAGTCCCGGATGAGATCGGGGACATGACGAGGAGTCTCGAAATGGTCGAGGCGTAAAGATTCATATATTGGATGATATGTTTAGGCCAAGGGTCAAGCCCATGAGGCTTTAGGTCGGTGCAAAAGGAGTTTATGGAGGCGGGGCCAAACGCCGGAGACCTGGCGTCGGCCTGGGCCTGGGCAGGCGCCGAGGCCCATGGCGTCTAGGCAGACGCCAAGGATTGTGGCGTTTGGTCCTGGAGTCCGAGTGGGACTCTTGCCTTTCGGGCAAAACCGACTTTGAGGAGGTTTTTGCTCCAAGTTTCGACCGGGGCTCAACATATAAATAGAGGGCAGGGCTAGCACCAAAGACACAACAATTGATCCCTTGGATCTCTTAGCCGTGTCGGTGCCCCTTCCACCATATTCCACCTCGGTCATATCGTCGCAGAGTTTAGGCGAAGCCCTGCGCGATAGAGCATCATCATCGTCACCACACCGTCGTCTTGTGGAACTCATCCCGACACTTTCTTTGGATCGGAGTCCGGGATCGTCATCGAGCTGAACTGTGCAGAACTCGGAGGTGCCGTCGTTCGGTGCTTGGATCGGTCGGATCGTGAAGGCGTCGACTACATCAACAGCGTTGTTATAACGCTTCGCTTTCGGTCTCACGAGGGTACGTGGACGACACTCTCCCTCTCGTTGCTATGCCATCACCATGGTCTTGCGTGTGCGTAGGAAATTTTTTGAAATTACTACGTTCCCCAACAATATGATCCTAAGTTTGCTACTTCACCTGTCTTTGTTTCCGATAAGGATTATGAATTCTCTATCGATCCTGAGTTAATTACTTTGATTGAATATGACCCTTTCCATGGTTATGAATCTGAAACTTTTGTGGCACATCTTACTAAACTGAATGATATAGCCACCCTATTTTCTCATGATGAGAAAAATTCGCTACTACTATATTCTTAAGTTGTTTCCTTCCTCGTTAAAGGGCGATGCTAAGATATGGTTTAATTCTTTTGCTCCTGGTTGTGTGCGTAGTCCCCAGGATATGATATACTACTTCTCCGAAAAATATTTTCCTGCTCATAAGAAACAAGTTGCTTTACAGGAAATATTTAACTTTGTGCAAATTGAAGAAGAGAGTCTCCCACAAGCTTGGGGGAGGATTCTCCAATTACTTAATGCTTTGCCTAATCATCTTCTCAAGAAAAATGAAATACTTGATATCTTTTATAATGGACTAACCGATGCTTCTAGGGACCACCTAGATAGTTGTGCTGGTTGTGTTTTCAGGGAATGAATTGTTGAACACGCTGAAGTACTATTGAATAATATATTGAGTAATGATAATGATTGGACTCTTCCTGAACTACCTCCTAAGCCAACTCCAAAGAAAAGAGGTATTCTATTCCTCAGTCCTGAAGATATCAAGAGGCAAAGAAATCTATGAAAGAAAAGGTATTAAAGCTAAAGATGTTAAGAATTTACCACCTATCGAAGAAATACATAGTCTTTATAACCCGACACAGGTAGTAGAGGTAAATTCTCTCTATAGATTTGATTAAAGTGATATTCCTCATAATAAATCTGCTAGTCAATGCTTGGATGAATTTGATAACTTTAATGTTAAGCAAGAAAACTTCAATGCATATGTTAGTAGACAATTGAAACGAAATGCTTATATGCTTGAACGCTTGGGTGATTATATGTGTAGAACTGTTAATGATCTCAAGATTGTTAGTAAACATGCTTCTATGGTAAAAGCTCAAGTAGAAAAATTTCTCAAAGCATAAAATGATTTGCTCAATTAGATGAATAATAAGATGAATGATCATTTTGTTAGAGTTATGACTAGAGGTGGTAAAATGACTCAGGAACCTTTGTATCCTGAGGGTCATCCTAAGAGAGTTGAGCAAGACTCTCAGAGAATTAATACTGAGGCACCTAGTCCTTCTAATAATAAAAAGAAAAAGAAAAGTGATAGGACTTTGCATGCTTCTAGTGAACCTGTTATGGACACACCTGAGAACCCAAATGATATTTCTATTTTTGATGCTGAAACACAATATGGTGATGAACATGAACCTAGTGATAATGTTAATGGTGATGTTCATGTTGATGCTCAACCTAGTAATGATAATGATGTGGAGATAGAACCTGCTGTTGATCTTGATAACCCACAACCTAAGAATAAAAGATATGATAAGAGAGACTTTATTGCTAGGAAACATGGTAAAGAAAGAGAACCATGGGTTCAGAAACCCATGCCCTTTCCTCCTAAACCATCCAAGAAAAAGGATGATGAAGAATTTGAGCGTTTTGTTGAAATGCTTAGAGCTGTCTTTTTGCGCTTGCGTTTGACTGATATTTTGAAAATGTCTCCTTATGCTAAGTATATGAAAGAAATTGTTACAAATAAAAGAAATATACCGGAAGGTGAAATTTCCACCATGCTTGCTAACTATACATTTAAGGGTGGAATACCAAAGAAACTAGGAGATCTAGGAATACCAACTATACCATGCTCCATTAAAAGAAACTATGTTGAAACTGCTTTATGTGATTTGGGAGCCGGTGTTAGTGTTATGCATTTCTCTTTGTATCATAGACTTGATTTGAATAAGTTGACAACCACTAAAATCTCTTTGCAAATGGCTGATAAATCAACTGCGATACCCATCGGTATTTGTGAGGATGTGCCTATTGTGGTTGCAGAAGTTACTATCTTAATGGACTTTGTTATTCTTGATATTCTCGAGGACGACAGTATGTCGATCATCCTTGGAAGACCCTTTTTGAATACTGTAGGGGATGCTATTGATTGCAACAAAGGCAATGTCACTTTTCATCTTAATGGTAATGAGCATATGGTACAGTTTCTGAAGAAACGACCTCAAGTAAATAACATAAACTCTATTGAAAAAAATTCAACAATTGCTATTGGAGGTTTTGAATTCCCTATTTCTACTGTCAAAAAGAAATACCATATTCTTATTTTTGGGGACATGCATATCCCCATTGAGGCAACCTAGTGTTATACGAAGATTCTCTGGTTTCATGTCATTTGGAAGAAGTTTGTTAATAAGATTTGATCAACCTTGTTAATGGACGGGCATGAGATGGATGAATTTAGTAAACACAACCTTCTGTACCTACTTTTTACTTTTTGTTACTTAGAATAAATAAAACAAAAATACTATTATTTTCCTATTTTTTTAATATCCGTGGAATAAAAAATGACCACAAAATAAAAGTTCTCAAATGCCCTGAAAATTTAGTATAATTTTTTGTAGAATATATAAGAATTTTTGGCACTGGAAACACATCAAGGAGTGCACCAGTGGGCCACAAGCCCATAGGGCGCGCCCAACCCCTGGGCACGCCTACAAGGCTGGTGGATCCCACGTGGATCCCCTTCACTTATGCCAGCACCCATTTACTTCGCCTTCCTCCAGAAAAAATCTCACCATTGCTCAAACCCATGTTCTAGCTCATTTTGCTGCCATTTTCGATCTCCTTGCTCGGAGCTTTGTTTTTCAAACTATTTTGGGAGATTGTTCTTCGGTATGTGATTCCTCCAATGGTCCAATTAGTTTTTGTTCTAGTGCTTTATATATTGCAAAATTTTGCTGCTGTGCTGACCTTGTTCTTTGAGCTTGCATGTGAAATTTACGTGGTCTAAAGTAGTTTTGATGCATGATATAGCCTCTACACACTTGTGGGAGTAGTTGCTATCAATCTTGTTGAGTTTTGTTCACTTTTATTTTGAGTCACTAAAAATTTCAGAATTTTTCAGAGGGAGGAAATGTTTAGGAAAATATACCAAGGTGGTTCCTCAACGAAGAAAGCCCCAAGGCTCGCGATACGTGAGCCAGACCTTGAACCGTCGAGGGAAGAACTAGTGTGGCCTTGCGAAAGGCCGTCATATCAGTTCATGTCTCATCCAGGTTTTAAGGAGCAATTTAATGCGTACATGCAAAACACTGGTCTTGAGGACTTCATGTCAGATAAGTGCCGGCAATACAATCACCTCACTTATTCATTTGAGTTTACATCCAAGCACAATACTCATTCTATTTTATTTGATCTATATGCTGAATCATTTCGTATGGATCTTGAAGATTTTAATGAAATATGTAAAATACCGCAATGGGGCATTCATAGTGAGCCTCGTAAATCTGATTGTTCTGATTTCCTTGCTAGCATTACTGTAGGAGAAACCAAAACCATAACCCAAGCCACTATAGGGAGCATTCACTTTCCTTCTATACATTGTTTTGCTCTCTTTATAGGTAGCTGCATTAATGGTAAACATGATTGTCGGTGTCAAAACCGACGGATCTTAGGTAGGGGGTCCCGAACTGTGTGTCTAAGGCGGATGGTAACAGGAGGCGGCGGACACAATGTTTACCCAGGTTCGGGCCCTCTCGATGGAGGTAATACCCTACTTCCTGCTTGATTGATCTTGATGAAATGAGTATTACAAGAGTTGATCTACCACGAGATCGTAGAGGCTAAACCCTAGAAGCTAGCCTATGGTATGATCGTTGTTAGTCCTACGGACTAAACCCTCCGGTTTATATAGACACAGAGGGGCTAGGGTTTACAGTAGGTTACAATGGGAGGAGATCTACATATCCGTATCACCAAGCTTGCCTTCCACGCCAAGGAGAGTTCCATCCGGACACGAGACGAAGTCTTCAATCTTGTATCTTCATAGTCCAACAGTCCGGCCAAAGGATATAGTCCGGCTGTCCGGATACCCCCTAATCCAGGACTCCCTCAGTAGCCCCTGAACCAGGCTTCAATCACGATGAGTCCGGCGTGCAGATTGTCTTCGACATTGCAAAGTGAGTTCCTCCTCCGAATACTCCATAGAAGATTTTGAACGTAAGGATAGTGTCCGGCTCTGCAAAATAAATTCCACATACCACCGTAGAGAGAATAATATTTCCACAAATCTAATCTGCTGACACATCTGGAAGCATGACATCACACCACAGCTCGGTCATTATTCGAACCGTTTTTCTCAACCAGCCTCGGCGCATATCGTGAGGCGGTTTCCTTGGCCCGTCTTGTCGAAGCAGAGATCATGTCCCCTTATCACGAGATTCTCATCAATAGGGATGTGGGCAACCCAACCATGCCATCAATTACGGCGCTTGGGGAACAAGCGAGTTTACTAGGCAGGTGGGGGCGTACAGCTCCGTCCGCCCTTATAAAGGGCTAAGGATTCACCTTTTTCACCCACGCCTTCTTCCTCCTCGCATATCCATTCTCGCGCACTCGAGATCCAACACCCAAGTTCGCGTCTTTCTCCTCAAACCATTCCAATAATGTCCGGAGCGGGAGGCAAGTGGATGAAATCCTCCGTCACAGAGGAGGACATCGAAAAGCTGCGGGGAGCCGGATACTTGGCCGCGGATATCGCGCACCGGCTGCCCGACGCGGGGCTGAACGTCCCTACCCCGGAACCTTATGAGAGGGTAGTCTTCCTCACCCACTTCGTCCGCGGACGGGGATTACCTCTCCACCCGTTCGTCCGCGGCCTCATGTTCTACTACGGGCTGGACTTCCATGATCTGGCCCCGAACTTCATCCTCAACATTTTGGCGCTTATCGTCGTGTGCGAGGCCTTCCTCCACGTCCGGCCCCACTTTGGCCTATGGCTGAAGACCTTCAATGTCAAACCGAAGGTCGTTGGCGGCCAGCAAGCGGAATGCGGAGGCGCCATGGTGGGCAAAATGCCCAATGTCACATGGCTCGAGGGCTCCTATGTGGAGACCATAAAGGGGTGGCAATCGGGGTGGTTCTACATCACCGAGCCGCGCGACACCAACTGGGTGGCGGCCCCCGAGTTCAGATCCGGAATCCCCACGCGGCTCACTTCCTAGAAGAAGGGCCTGTCCTGGGGTTCATCGGTGGAGCTGACCGGGCTCCAGAAATGTATCCGGAACATGATAAGCAAGAAACTCAAGCTTGTCAATGTGGTCCAGGTCATGCTCTTCCGCCGGATCCTCCCGTGTCAACGACGGGCATTCAATTTGTGGGAGTTCGACCCGGCCCAGCACCAGACGCTGTGCGAGCTCTTCGACATTACGCACAAAGATGTCTGGAGGGTGCTATTCAAGGGCGCCGAGGTACCTCCTTCCCTTACCGAGGACCGCGGACTTAGCACGACGCGTCCTGCGAATCCGGTAAGTTCTCTACACCTTATAGGGTATTTTATTTTCCCTAGTTTAATCATATGCAGGATCTAAGCTCCCATGCCTTTGACAGGACAGGGTGGAGAGAGCCGAGCAGATCGACTGCCCAGCCCCCTTGCCCGAAGATCCAGCAGACGTTCTCCTGACGGAGATGCTGACCCCGACACCTTATGAGGTGATGGAGAAGAAGACCAAGAAGAAGGCCACGGGGACCCGAAAGGGTCTCTGGCGCCAGGTGATATCGGACCCAACGCCCGATAACTCCGAGACGCACTCCTCCCATGAAGACGAGGAGGAGGAGGAAAGTTCTCCCCCCCAACCAGGGGAGATAAGAAAAGGAAGGCCGTCCCAACTAGGGAGGCCGAAGGGTCCAAGAAGAAGAGGACCCTCCTTCCGGACTGTTCCACGACTGCCGCCTACAGCGACGACGAGTGGTTGCCCAGGGACAAGCCCCTGGCGAAGTCGTAAGTATCCGGATACCATGGTAATTCATGATATGTTTCTATTGTACTGCTTCACCTTACACCGAATATGATTATGTAGTCCGTCCCGAGCCCGTATCAATGTATCTTCGTCAGACGGTTCTTTGGACCCGTCGGATATGAGTAGCGGCTCTCTTCCGACGGCCTCCACCCCTCGCCCTACGGACAACACTGAGGTGTTGTCTCAGAAGGCACCGGGCCGAGGGGAGGTAGTCCAGGAGACGCCTCAGGGCGACCTTCCGGACCCTGGGTGCAAAGGGAGCAAGACTCCCACGGGCTCTAGGTTCAGACCCCAGCAGAACACTGCGCCGGAACCTCCGATGGTTCCAGACTTCGGCAGGCGACCCCCTATTAAGAGGGGCAAGCCGTCCGTGCCGGTGACATCTATCCATCCAGAGGCACTGGACAACTTGTTGGAAGCGCTCCAGGGTGCTTCCATCGACGAAGTGCACCGCACTATTATGAGTGCGGTGATCGAGAAGGTTCAGTCTGCCAAAAGCGGATCGTGAAGCATGCACAAGCCTCCTAACGAGCTTTCGGTAAGTAATTATAGGAAAATGTTGCCGATAGACATTAGTTTCGATGCTCTGTTTGGCGTTCACGAAGAAAGGCCGAACAGAGGATCAAATCATGACTCAGGAGTCTAATTAGAATATGTCTATTTGTATATGCAGGCTTCACTGGCTTGCTTGCCGCCAGACGATCATGGAGGTCGCTCTTACTGGAGCAGGACCTTGAGCGGTCCAAGGAGGAGCTCGGCCTTATCAAGAGGCAGCTCGAAGAGAACAAAGGTAAGCAAGACCTTGTCTAAAAAAAGAAAAAGGAATTGGTTGCAGAATAATTGGATCATCATGAATGTACCAGGGGCCATGACCGAAGTGGCGACCCTGAAGAAGGCGATGTCCGAGGCTGAAGGCAAAGCGGCCCAGGAGCGCACCTAGCGAGAGAAACAAGAGGCCTGAGTGAGCAAGGTGCAGCAAGAGCTCCAGACCCTCGTCAAGAAGCATGAGGCCTTGGAGCTTGACTCTAAGACACGAGAGTCCGAGCTTGCAAAGGCGCTCAATAGCACGAAACATGCCAAGGCCGAAGCCCAAAAGAACCTCCAGGAAGTTGAGGCGGTTAAGAAGATAGCGGGGGGTAAGGCATTCATTATGCAAAGCAAGCACGTGAAAGAAAATTTCTTTTTACTTACCCGAGTTCGGAGCTCTCCAGGAGCATTCGCAGATCTGCCCCATAGTGTGTCTGACACCGCGGAGTTCTACCGGGCCGAGGAGGGGAGCTCGACAGAGAAGTTGTTCTGGTCTCAGTATACTGGGACCGAACACCCGATGCCCTTGAGCGACCAGCTGAAGTAGCTGGTCGAGCTCCACAAGGCGGCCGAACAGGCCAGGAAGGGACTTATAGTTCGGATGTGGCCTGGCGATCCCCTGCCCAACAGCTACTTCGGTCTGGTGGGGCGGCTTGTGAATGCCTGCCCTCGGTTGGACGTCATCAAGCGGTCCGGCTATATCGAAGGTGCACATAGGGCATTTGACCGTGCGAAGGTGCACTGGGCGAAGATGGACGCCGAGAAGCTGGTGAAGGAGGGGCCGCCGCAGGGCAAGGAGCATCGCCACCCCGAGATGTATTATGAGGGTGTCCTGAAGGGTGCCCGTCTTGTGGCGGAGGAGTGTACCAAGGATGTAATTTTTCAATGAACGTACTCATGTGATCCTGTAATGTGAAAACTAGTTCATTTGCTATATGCAACGCTTGTTGAATTTAAAATATTACCTTCTGTGCGGCCGTTTATAAAGTCTAGGAGTTGGCCAGTCGTCGGCTTCCGCCCCCATGCAGATAGTGTTGGGGTGTTCGGCATAAATCTGAGCACTCTTTTTCCTATTTTTTGGGTCCTTCGAGGGAGGTGCTCAGCGCAACGAACCAGGCAATCAGACTATAATGCTTTATCACTCTCACTTAGCCATAGAAGTCTACAATTTTAAATTTTGGCGAAGCCCCTAGTATTCGGAAGGCCGAATTTGGGGCGCTATATACGCCTAAGCCGGATAAGGCCGACTCCTCGCCCGAAGCGGAAAAAGTCTTTGGGGACTTGAAACCTCTCGAACAGCGACCATCTCTCGCCTCATCATGATAGTCAGTTTTGGCTTTCTCTACTGAGGTGCTCATCCAGAAGAACCGGGACACAATCGCAGTAGTTCTCCCAGTGCTACCTTAGCCGATATAGCGGAACGTAAGGTACCAAAACATGGGAGCCGGGCAAACCCAACTATTGACCCAAGACATGATTCGGAGCTGATGCATATAGTGCTATAAGTTCGGGTTGCCGCACTGTCGAAAGTGTTCGGACTTCTCACGCCGTCTTATGGGGTATACGAAAGCCCCTGGCGTACTAGCCGTACCAGAATGTACGGGTGCTGATTGTCGTAAATAAACATATAAGAAAGAATAGATACTGCAATAATAGACTTAGTGCTATGCATTGTTATTCAAGGAATACATTGAGACGTACTAATACAAGTAGTGCAATAAGCAAAAAATAGGATTATTTAATATGTCCTATCCAAGGGCAAGCTGTAGACTGGTATTTAAAGCAGGTATTCCGCTCGTTATCAGAGACCACCTGGGGATTCCATTGTACGACGTAGCTTCCTGCCTCCTTGGTTGTTGTATTGTGTGTCAGGCAATCGCATTGCCGGATAAAGCTTCTGGAGAGTAAGGTCCTGAGAGAGAGAGAATGATGAAGGTATTCAGCCCCTAGGGCGGTTGAGCCGCACTGTGGGGCGTGCCATGGTCGTGCCCCCGCCTATGCCCATGGTATTTTCAATGCGTAATTATGTACGCGCGACACGGATTGTGCCGTTTGTCTGGGACGAGGGCGGGGGCCGACTTGGTAGGTGAGCTCTGAACGTGCCAGTCGATCCTGTTGCAGTTTGCTCCGGACTCGTTTGACGGTGTCCGGGGGCTTATTGCTGAATTGCTGGATTGCCTTAAGAGGCTGCTTTGTGCTTCTGCTGCGAGGGCCGCCGTGTGCTCCTCCGTGCGGAGCAAGCGTTCTGTGTTTCCATTGACTGTTATGACCCCGTTAGGTCCTAGCATCTTGAGCTTGAGGTATGTGTAGTGCGGTACCGCATTGAATCTTGCAAATGCGGTTCTCCCGAGTAGTGTGTGGTAGCCGCTGCGGAACGGGACTATATCGAAGATTAACTCCTTGCTTCGGAAGTTGTCCAGAGATCCGAAGACCACTTCCAGTGTGATTGACCCCGTGCAATGGGCCTCTACACCTGGGATGACACCTTTAAAGGTTGTTTTTGTGGGTTTGATTCTTGAGGGGTCTATGCCCATTTTGCGCACTTTATCCTGTTAACGCAGGTTCAGGCTGCTGCCGCCGTCCATAAGGACTCGAGTGAGGTGAAATCCGTCGATGATGGGGTCTAAGAACAATGCCGCAGATCCACCATGACAGATTCTAGTGGGGTGGTCCCTGCAATCGAAGGTGATCGGACAAGAGGACCATGGGTTGAATTTGGGGCGACAGGCTCCATCGCATAGACGTCCCTTAGTGCGCGCTTCTGTTCCCTCTTGGGAATGTGGGTTGCGTATCATGTTCACCGTCCTCACTTGTGGGGGGAACCTCTTTTGTCCTCCCGTGTTCGGTGGCCGGGGCTCTTCCTCGTCGTCACTGTGCAACCCCGTGTCCTTGTTTTCGGCATTTAACTTGTCGGCCTGATTGTACACCCAACATTCTCTGTTGGTGTGATTGGTTGGCTTATCGGGGGTGCCGTGTATCTGACACGAGCGATCGAGTATGCGGTCCAAACTGGACGGGCCCGGAGTACTTCTTTTGAATTGGCTTTTTCCGCTGACCGGATTTAGAGCCACTGAATCCGGCATTGACTGCCGTATACTCGGCGTTATCGCCGTTGTTACGGCGCTTGTGTTTGCTACGACGTGGTCTGCCGTTACTGTCCTTGGTATCCTAAGTGCCAAGGTTCCTTGATATGTTGTTGCTGTGAGCCAGCCAGCTATCCTCTCCCATGCAAAAGTAGGTCATGAGTGTTGTGAGGGCTGCCATAGACTTTGACTTTTCCTGGCCGAGGTGTCGGGCGAGCCACTCGTCACGGATGTTGTGCTTAAATGCCGCTAAGGCCTCTGCATCTGGACAGTCGACGATTTGATTTTTCTTGGTTAGGAACCGTGTCCAGAATTGCCTGGCCGATTCCCCCGGCTGCTGAGTTATATGGCTCAAGTCATCGGCATCCGGCGGTCGCAAATAAGTGCCCTGGAAATTGTCAAGGCATGCATCTTCTAGATCCTCCCAACAGCCAACGGAGTCTGCTGGCAAGCTGTTCAACCAATGCTGAGCTGTTCCTTTGAGTTTTAATGGGAGGTACTTGATGGCATGTAGATCATCACCGCGCGCCATGTGGATGTGGAGGAGGAAATCCTCGATCCATACTGCGGGATCTGTTGTACCATCATATGATTCGATATTTACGGGCTTAAAACCCTCTAGGAATTCATGATCCATTACTTCGTCAGTGAAGCATAGGGGGTGTGCGGCGCCTCTGTGCTGGGCTATATCACGACGCAGCTCATATGAGTCTTGCCTGCTGTGTTCGGCCCGGCCGGATTTACTTTTACTGTATCCGGTGTGACGGTCATCGTCGCGCGGAGGCGCGCGCCCTCGTGGTCTATAGACCGATCTTGCGTGTTTTGCCCTGTCTTCCAATACATCTCGCAGGTCTCGCGTGTTGCCCCATGCCTTGGTATTTTTGTTTGAGTGGAAGCGGGGTGCGGGCTGAGCTTCAGGCTGGAATGCCTCTCTGTCTCGGCCGCGAGGTGGCCGATCAGCCGCATCATACGCTGGTGATGTAGGTTTCAATGCTTCCTCCTCAAGTCGGGGTAGCAACCTGCGCTTTGCTAACCCTTGGAGGGGCGTTTGAGTTCATATTCCTCGGCCGCAAGGGCTTCAGTCCATCTGTCTGCTAGAAAATCCTGATCAGCTCGAAGCTGTTGTTGCTTTTTCTTCAAGCTATTTGTTGTGGCAATAAGCTGGCGCTTAAAGTGCTCCTACTTGATGGGATCCTCCGGCATGACGAATTCTTCATCGCCGAGGCTCACCTCGTCTTCGGAGAGAGGCATGTAATTGTCATCCTCCGCTTCTCCCTCCGCCGCTCGCTCGGGAGGGTTGGCTTGTTCATCCTCCGGCCCTAAATCTTGCTGGAGGGGATTGTCGTCATCTTCAGCACTGCCTGGGGTGCTATTATCTCCTTTGCCGGTATCATCGCTTTTGTTGTGGCGAGACTTAGAGCGGCGCTGCTCACGTCGGCGCTTGGGTTGCTTCTTGGAAGGGTCATCCTCCGCTGTCTTGTCGCCATTGCCTTCTTTGGGTGTATCCACCATGTATATATGTAGCGACCCGACCTCAGACGGTCAAGCCTCTGTGTTGCTGTGCCATCCCTGGATCAGTATGCAGGCACACACAGTACATCAATGTATATATCAAAGTGCAATCACATGTATAATTAACGTAAAACTGATATATACCTCATAATACTCAGCGGAAACAAATAATCGGGTGTGGAGTCCCATCAACGCCATCGGCAGGTTGAGTGTAGACCGTAACCCTGTACCATACTCTTATTCGTCGGAAGAAAGTATCTGCAACATGATACGTTGCAGCCGTGTAGGTCAGTACATTGAATGTACCGGCAAGATCACAACATGAGAAAACAGATAATAAAACTATACTATATGCAATATGGCTTTGTGGCTCTGTGCCTGAGTTTTGTTTTGCATAAAAGCTGGTTTTATTTTCCCTAAATCAAAGGAATAAATGAAGTCTGTACTATGGAGTTTTCTATCATGACATGGTTCCGCCAACCGATGTCTCATAGCCCAAAATCATCATAAGTTGCCCACCATTAAGTTATCAATCCGGTGTTGAGAGTTCCGAGATAGATCCAGGTCCAGATGCTCAAATTGTCCGTGAATCGTGGACACGGCTAATCGATTAGGTTTAAACCCTCTGCAGAGGTTTGTACACTTTACCCGCAAGATTCGATCCTCTTTTCACGTTCTCGCACTTCGTGGTGTTTGAGAACAAGATGACCAAACATGGTCTTCCAAGAGTTCCTCGACCACCGTCCGGTACTCATCCCATCCTACCGTAGTTCTACATCTGCTAGCACCGCCCCAGCCAGAGTCACAACTAAGGTCAACCAAGCGAGCCCATAATGACTTGCGGTTGCAGGTAAGCTTAGGGCATGAAGTATTCTTCCGTTTCTTTGAGTCTGGGTGAAGCTTTCCGCAAGATGTCATGGCGCTTCTCCATGCATCCCGCCAACCACTGGTTTCTCCAGGTGCCCGTCAACAAATCCTTCACCCAAAGAGTGTGTATTGAATTCTTGTCTCGAGTCTTGAAGTCTTGAGGCCTTGAAGATGCAGTCCTTGCAGGTGCCATCATGGAGTTGTCGTCATTGGCGAAATCCTTCATTCTCACACCACTCCCGAGCACTCATACCAAACCCCGTCTACTATAGCGTAGCATTAAAATAAATAACGTCCCGGGCTTGGTAACAGGGTGATGGGTTCCTACCTCATGCATACAACTCAACTACAAGGATTCAATAACACTACTGAGGGGTGGTTGCAAAGGTGCCACTAAATGCAATAAACATAGGTATGAAAGCAATGGTCAAAGAGAACTTGCCTTGTTGACGATCTTCGAAAACTAGGGTTTCGTAGTAGCAATCTTCGCACTCCGGAAATTCTACCGAGGCAAACAATAACTATAATAAGCACATAGCATAACATCACTTAACACAATAACATAACAAGGTAACACACCTAAACCAACAAAGCAAAACCCAAAGGGAAAACTTAAAGAAAAACAACTCAAAGTTTTCCTACTTCAAATAACAACAAAAATAGTTTTATATAACAAAAATTTCTTAACATCACCTAATCATGGTTTTATGTTAACTAACAGAAAATATTTCATTAAGCAACTAGGAGCAAAAAAGAATTAAATGAAAATCTATTATGAAACTCCTATTAGGCCTAAACCAATTTCTATTAAGAAAATAAAATAAAACTTTTATTAATTATAAATAAAAGTTCATCCTCTAAAGTGACATAAACTATCCTAGAATAATCAATCACATGTTAAAAATAAATTTATTTACTAATTAAATTAATAGGAAAACAGTAGCTAGTTAATTAATTAGGATTAGCAAGATTCTGCTTAAAACTAATTATTTATTAATCCTAAAATACCCAAATTAATTTCTGTGGTTTGGCAATGTCAAAATAAAGTTGGGACAAAAGAATCATATAAAAATAATTTTTCTAACTCAAGTTATAACAGATTTACTATTCTGACTAAAACTAAATTAAAGCAATTTTAATTAATTTTAACATAGCTAAATATATATTCTACAGAAACTACATAAAATTTGCAAACCAACAAAAAATAATCACCTAAAAATATTAAACAGAGTAAAAGATATGAATTTTTCAAAACAGAAACTATTCTGTTAAAACAGAAAAATAGAAATAAAAGAAAAAGGCCTAATGGGCCTAAATCGTGCCTCTGAGCGTAATATAGCCTAAACGGGCCTAGGGTTAAACTAAACGGGCGGCTAAATAAAAATAACCTAACTAAAATAAACCGTAATTAACCGGCCGAACCAGGCGGTTTTATAAAAAATACCCCTTGGGTTCTAATCTCGCCGTCTGCTCGGGATCTAACGGCGAGGGGGGCTCGGTGGCTTATCGGCGTTCGACGGCGGCGGCGGCGGCGGGCGCAGGAGGCGCCGAGGGCTCAAGGCCGGGAGGTTGGGAGAGTGGCCGGGCGGGTGCGGGGAGGTCGGGAGGTTCGGTGGAGTCGATGGGGTCGGGGAGGCTAGGCGGCGAGCGAGAATGGCGGCGGCGAGAGCTTCGGGCTCCGGTGAGCTCGAGCGAGAGGGAGAGGAGGTCCGGCGAGGGGGCGAGGGGGGGAATGGGGTGCGGGGAGGGGGTTTTATAGGGCGGGGGCCTCGTCGGGGAAGGAAGGCGATCGGGGAATCGGGATCCCGGATCCCACGGATCCCGATGCAGCGGTGGCGGCTCGGTGGCGTGGCGAGGAGGAAGAAGGGGGTGGGGTCAGGCGTCAGTGAGGGAGAGGGAGGGGGTGAGCGAGCGGGTGGCCGGGGCGAAAGGGTTTCGGGCGAGGGGGATCGGGGAGGGCTCATTGGTGGCTGGTGAAATTCGGTGTTGGGCGGTCGGTGGGTGGACTCGGCATTTGGGGGCTGGGGGCCTTTTCTTTTAATTTTCTTTATTTTTGAATAAAACAAAACAGAGGTATCTTTTAAAATATAAATATTCTATATAGGACATATATATACCAAAATGATCAGAAAAAGATTTTCTACAACATGAACTATTTTTCAAGTTCAAATAAAATACACAAAAATTCTAATAAAACAAAGAGTGTTTCGCCTAATAAAATCCAATAAAATCATTTTTTAAATACCAAAATGACTTCAAATTTATTTTCTCCAAATTTTTCATTGAAGGAATCATTTTACCCTATTTCCATTTATTTATTTTTAGGAGGAAAATAATTTGAATAAAGTCCAAATAATTCCAAATTTGAAAGGGGGTTTCAAAATACTTTCCAATGACTTTCAATTTGGTACTTTTTAACTTCCAACTCATATTTCATATAATTGAAGAAGTCATTTTATCTTCCTTCATGAAAATCATTGAGTTGCATAAAGCTTTGAATTTGAAATATTCCCAGATGAAATTCAAATCCTTTCAAAAACCCTTTTCATTTCAAACGGAAGAAGTCATGTCATCTTCACTCTAGGTTTTGGTGTTGGAATGAATTTGAATTCATTGAGATCCAAAAGGCAAAGGAGAAAGTTTTGGGAAAGTCATTTCATTCCCTCTCATTCAACTTTCAAAAGTTTCAAATTTCACTCAGTTTCACTCATTCAATCAAACCAACAATCAGACAACAAGCATAGTTATTTATTTAATATAACATTCCAAAATTTAGAATTTTGGGATGTTACAAACCTACCACACTTAAAATGAATCTTGTCCTCGAGATTCGAAGAGGCTAGCAAGAAAAGGTTAGGGGTTGGGGTCTTCTAGCAAATGTCTTGGTCAGAAAGGTCAGGGGTGCTACCACACTTAAAAACAAGGTCATGGTTCCAATAAACTCAGATATTTCCTCTGGAGGGCTGACAATGTATGTCTCTTCACATATCTTACAATAGCTCCTTCATTAAAGCTCTTACATCGAAGCATAGAGTTTTCCTCAAAAGCTTGGGTCGGTTCGTCAAAGTTGTGGTTCGTCCGAGACTGGATCTTCTCAGCTGATAGGTTCGTGTCCATTCTAGACAACTTTCGAAATACTCATGGTGGTCTACAACTTATGGTTTCTCCTGCAGAAAATGGTCTAGGTTGAACCTCACCGTATAACCTACGATTGGCATCAGTTGCCTGTAAAGGGGTTCCATCGTCCTATCATTCAATTGTTTTAGGGCTTATAGCGTCGACACTCTTCAAAGGTTTTCAAGTCTCTCGATTTTCCATCAACATATGATAGTCCATGATAGAAGTCTTCGTATGGGGCCAATCCATCCCGTACTTGAATCATTACCACATACGTAAACAGTGAATCACGTATTCTAACACTTGGGCATACTCACAAGCATTGTAGAATTTTCTCTTGTTCTCGGACTGGTTTTCGAGTAAATCCATGGTTTCTGCAAGCCAAACAAAACATCTATCGTTACTTCATCACTCTTAGGTTTTTGCGTAATCTCCTATGAAACGTATGCTGATTGGACTGCTGATTCCTCCAATTTATTCCTTTATCAAGGTTATATCGGTTTCCTTTCAAAATCTCGGGCACGTGGGTTATGGCCCACTTCAACACTAGTGCAGCTTTAACTTCATCCTTGGAGTAACTCTCTTGTTACACCTCCTTTAAATCCAGTAGTACTCTGTTTCTTCATACCATCATATCAAAAGCAAAATTCCAACTTATTTTGTCTAGCTTCCTTCTATGGGCCGTCATGGATAACACATTTCTTTCTTCATTGATCCTGTGGTTTTACAGAGTACTATGACCAAAATTAAATGCACAAGTTTATCCATAACATCTCATTATTCTCATATCAATCTTTCATTACATCCTTAATCATTTTTCGTGAATCCAAATTCCAAAAGTTTATTACAAATGCTGCCACCCACATGGTTCGGTATGGTGGACATTACTTCCAACTTTATTCATTTTTCCTCCTTGAGGATTCTTGATCCCTTTGGAATTGTGCGACATGTGCCTTGAATTCTTCAATCTTCTGTTTCATTGTGGTGGCCTTGAGCTTCACTTCCATCATCTCAAGATGCACTTCGCTTAGGTATTCCTGAGTATAACGGAGTCTTGCTTCAAGTATTTCTCGATCGACGATGGCTTCCATGGCTGCTTCACGAACAAAGCATCGAAGAAAGTTGCTTGTGGCACACGTGAAATGAAAAGTACTGCCCCATCATTTTGGGCAAAATCCTTTCAAATGGTGGAGGTGTACCTCCACATACCAAAGTTCCACTCCCTTATGCATGAAGGGTAGCCTTTGTAGACCGCATCTCCTTCAAGGTGAATATGCTTCATCATGTCCTTCAGATCTTGGGTAATCATGATCACTTGTCGTGGTCATGATCGTTTCGACCTTTAAGGAAAGACTCGAAGGGTCGTCATCTGCAGTTGTGAAACAGAAATGATGCTCGAGTTAAGGTACTTATCTCCTGGGGCATACATTCATATCACCCAAACAGAACTTCAAACTCAATTTCCAATTTCCTGTTTATGCATCACAACTCACCTTCTTCCATGTTCATCAAGAATATAAATTTCCAAGATAAAATATGACAACTCCTTAAAGCTTTTCAGCATGTGACATTACAACTTTATTGAGTCATGAACTATTACAATCTCTGAGAAATCTATTACATAACTCAACTCATTGAGCTCATGAAAAGGAAATTGCTTTCTACTACTCTTATTATCCATACCAAAATTCCAACTACTCAACTCCAGCTTTCATCTTGTCGGGACATTTAATAGCATAATGTCCTGCTTCCTTGCAGTGAAAACAAATGACTTCCGACATGTCTCGGGGCTTCTTTGTGATTATGCGGGCTCCTTGGATTCTTGGCTTCTTTTCTGGACATTTACTAGCGTAATGACCTAAATCCTTGCACCTGTAACAAGTGATATGACTTAGGTCCTTCTCTGCAAAAATTGCGTTGTTCTCGGATTGCTTTCCTTTTCTCTTCCTGGATTTCTCTGTAATGATCAGAGTTTCTATCTCCATAGGGTCAAACTTCACTTCATTGCCGGAAATATCCCGGATACTCCTTTCTTTCCTTGGTGCAACATCGTGAAAATGTCCTTCTTCTCCACATGAATAGCAGGCATTGAGTAAAATCTGTTGAGACCTTCTCCATCCAGGTCTTCAACACTTTCATTCATTACTGGTTCTTCTAGTTCCTCCTTGAGGGCTTCTTTCATTCCCTCTTCCCGCTTCGAATAGTTCGTTGCACCGTGGAGTAAATGTGACCTTTGCACGGGTAGTGGGTGGTTCCTTCACACAGGAAACAAGTCACCTGACTAGTTGGGCATTCCTCAGCTGGGTGTTCTTCCTCACAATGAGGGCATCCATCCTTGTGTTCCTCCTGGGTGTGTCCTATTTCTCCGCAAATCTTGCAGGCACAAGGTTTACTTCTTGGTGCATCATTGTGTTTCCGGATAAGACGTGATTTCAACAGGGTCTTCTTGAATTCCTCCCAAGTTCTTGCTCCATTAAATCCCTGTATGGCTTGATGCATGTTCCACCAGGTTGCAGCACTTTCTGTAAAGTACTGAAGAGCGTATTGGACCTCATACTTCCTTGAAACCAAATTGCTCCCGAAGTGTTCTTCCATGTTCTGCATCCATAGCTCTGCCTCCGGCTGAGTCTTCGGTCCAGAGAATATCAGTCCAACTTCATTCATCATCTATGGGGTTCAAGGGTTTTAGGGTGAGATGAGAGAGAGATGGGGAGGGATATACACACAATACAAACAATAGTTTTTGAAGAAACAAGTTTTACTTTGTGGCTGTCAGAAAAACATCAAACAAATGACAGCTCACAAATCATCGTATCTAACGTAAGTGTATAACAGGGGTTTGGTCTTCTAAAGGTCTAATAATTCTTCAGATCTTTCCAAGTCTTCGGAGTCTTCAACTGTTCTAGCTTCTAATACATGGTGAAATCCTCTTTACTCTGAAGGGGCCATCGGTTCTCGATATCAAATCCTTCTTGGAGCGTCTTGATTGATCCTCCGGGTGATCAAAGGATAAGGGTATATTCTAACTATTTGAGGTGAGAGGGTCTATTTGATAAAATCAGAAAAGATGAGAAGTAAGAGTCTTTTGTAAATAAAGTTTTCAGATATCCTGTCCTAGGGCTTTCCGATGTCTAGGGTCACGCCCTACTGATCAACATGTGCTCGATACCATATTCAGAGCGACCCGACCTCAGACGGTCAAGCCTACGTGTTGTTGTGCCATCCACGGATCAGTATGCAGCACACACAAGACATCAATGTATATATCAAAGTGCAATCACATGTATAATTAACGTAAAACTGATATATACCTCATAATACTCAATGAAACAAATAATCGGGTGTGGAGTCCCATCAACGCCATTGGCAGGTTGAGTGTAGACCGTAACCCTGTACCATACTCTTATTCGTCGGAAGAAAGTATCTGCAACATGATACGTTGCAGCCGTGTAGGTCAGTACATTGAATGTACCGGCAAGATCACAACATGAGAAAACAGATAATAAAACTATACTATATGCAATATGGCTTTGTGGCTCTGTGTCTGAGTTTTGTTTTGCATAAAAGCTGGTTTTATTTTCCCTAAATCAAAGGAATAAATGAAGTCTGTACTATGGAGTTTTCTATCATGACATGGTTCCGCCAACCGATGTCTCATAGCCCAAAATCATCATAAGTTGCCCACCATTAAGTTATCAATCCGGTGTTGAGAGTTCCGAGATAGATCCAGGTCCAGATGCTCAAATTGTCCGTAACCGTGGACACGGCTAATCGATTAGGTTTAAACCCTCTGCAGAGGTTTGTACACTTTACCCGCAAGATTCGATCCCTCTTTTCACGTTCTCGCACTTGAGGTGTTTGAGAACAAGATGACCAAACATGGTCTTCTGAAGAGTTCCTCGACCACCGTCCGGTACTCATCCCATCCTACCGTAGTTCTACATCTGCTAGCACCGCCCCAGCCAGAGTCACAACTAAGGTCAACCAAGCCGAGCCCATAATGACTTGCGGTTGCACGGGTAAGCTTCCGGGCATGAAGTATTCTTCCGTCTCTTTGAGTCTGGGTGAAGCTTTCCGCAAGATGTCATGGCGCTTCTCCATGCATCCCGCCAACCACTGGTTTCTCCAGGTGCCCGTCAACCAATCCTTCACCCAAAGAGTGTGTATTGAATTCTTGTCTCGAGTCTTGAAGTCTTGAGGCCTTGAAGATGCAGTCCTTGCAGGTGCCATCATGGAGTTGTCGTCATTAACGAAATCCTTCATTCTCACACCACTCGAGCACTCATACCAAACCCGTCTACTATAGCGTAGCATTAAAATAAATAACGTCCGGGCTTGGTAACAGGGTGATGGGTTCCTACCTCATGCATACTACTCAACTACAAGGATTCAATAACACTCTCGAGGGGTGGTTGCAAAGGTGCCACTAAATGCAATAAACATAGGTATGAAAGCAATGGTCAAAGAGAACTTGCCTTGTTGACGATCTTGAAAACTAGGGTTTCAGTAGTAGCAATCTTCGCACCGGAAATTCTACCGAGGCAAACAATAACTATAATAAGCACATAGCATAACATCACTTAACACAATAACATAACAAGGTAACACACCTAAACCAACAAAGCAAAACCCAAAGGAAAACTTAAAGAAAAACAACTCAAAGTTTTCCTACTTCAAATAACAACAAAAATAGTTTTATATAACAAAAATTTCTTAACATCACCTAATCATGGTTTTATGTTAACTAACAGAAAATATTTCATTAAGCAACTAGGAGCAAAAAGAATTAAATGAAAATCTATTATGAAAATCCTATTAGGCCTAAACCAATTTCTATTAACAAAATAAAATAAAACTTTTATTAATTATAAATAAAAGTTCATCCTATAAAGTGACAGAAACTATCCTAGAATAATCAATCACATGTTAAAACTAAATTTATTTACTAATTAAATTAATAGGAAAATAGTAGCTAGTTAATTAATTAGGATTAGCAAGATTCTGCTTAAAACTAATTATTTATTAATCCTAAAATACCCAAATTAATTTCTATGGTTTGGCAATGTCAAAATAAAGTTGGGACAAAAAGAATCATATAAAAATAATTTTTCTAACTCAAGTTATAACAGATTTACTATTCTGACTAAAACTAAATTAAAGCAATTTTAATTAACTTTAACATAGCTAAATATATATTCTGCAGAAACTACATAAAATTTGCAAACCAACAAAAAAGAATCACCTAAAAATATTAAACAGAGTAAAAGATATGAATTTTTCAAAACAGAAACTATTATGTTAAAACAGAAAAATAGAAATAAAAGAAAAAGGCCTAATGGGCCTAAACTGTGCCCTGGACACGGCTAATCGATTAGGTTTAAACCCTCTGCAGAGGTTTGTACACTTTACCCGCAAGATTCGATCCCTCTTTTCACGTTCTCGCACTTCAGGGTGTTTGAGAACAAGATGACCAAACATGGTCTTAGAAGAGTTCCTCGACCACTTTGTCGTACTCATCCCATCCTACCGTAGTTCTACATCTGCTAGCACCGCCCCAGCCAGAGTCACAACTAAGGTCAACCAAGCCAGAGCCCATAATGACTTGCGGTTGCACAGGTAAGCTTCCGGGCATGAAGTATTCTTCCGTCTCTTTGAGTCTGGGTGAAGCTTTCGCAAGATGTCATGGCGCTTCTCCATGCATCCGGCCAACCACTGGTTTCTCCAGGTGCCCGTCAACAAATCCTTCACCCAAAGAGTGTGTATTGAATTCTTGTCTCGAGTCTTGAAGTCTTGAGGCCTTGAAGATGCAGTCCTTGCAGGTGCCATCATGGAGTTATCGTCATTGGCGAAATCCTTCATTCTCACACCACTCCACGAGAACTCATACCAAACCCGTCTACTATAGCGTAGCATTAAAATAAATAACGCCCCGAGCTTGGTAACAGGGTGATGGGTTCCTACCTCATGCATACTACTCAACTACAAGGATTCAATAACACTCTTGAGGGGTGGTTGCAAAGGTGCCACTAAATGCAATAAACATAGGTATGAAAGCAATGGTCAAAGAGAACTTGCCTTGTTGACAATCTTGAAAACTAGGGTTTCAGAGTAGCAATCTTCGCACTCGGAAATTCTACCGAGGCAAACAATAACTATAATAAGCACATAGCATAACATCACTTAACACAATAA
Source organism: Aegilops longissima (assembly GCA_021605205.1). Lineage (NCBI taxonomy): Eukaryota > Viridiplantae > Streptophyta > Magnoliopsida > Poales > Poaceae > Aegilops > Aegilops longissima. The sequence goes on from CM038682.1 coordinate 518,457,000, forward strand.
CATAACAAGGTAACACACCTAAACCAACAAAGCAAAACCCAAAGGAAAACTTAAAGAAAAACAACTCAAAGTTTTCCTACTTCAAATAACAACAAAAATAGTTTTATATAACAAAAATTTCTTAACATCACCTAATCATGGTTTTATGTTAGCTAACAGAAAATATTTCATTAAGCAACTAGGAGCAAAAAAGAATTAAATGAAAATCTATTATGAAACTCCTATTAGGCCTAAACCAATTTCTATTAGATCCCGATTTCCCCCGATCGCCTTCTTTTCCCGACGAGGCCCCGCCCTATAAAACCCCTCCTGCACCCCATTCCCCCTCGCCCCTCGCGGACCTCCTCTCCTCTCGCCGAGCTCACGGAGCTCAAGCTCTCGCCGCCGCCATTCTCGTCTCCGTCGCCGCCTAGCCCTCCCGACCCCATCGACTCCACGAACCCCTCCCGACCTCCCCAAGACCCGCCCGGCCACTCTCCCAACCTCCCGACGCTTGAGCCTCGGCGCCTCCTCGCCCGCCGCCGTCGAACGCCGGTAAGCCACGGAGCCCCCCTCGCCGTTAGATCCCGAGCAGACGGCGAGATTAGAACCCCAAGGGGTATTTTTTATAAAACCGCCTGTTCGGCCGGTTAGTTACGGTTTATTTTAGTTAGGTTATTTTTATTTAGCCGCCCGTTTTAGTTTAACCCTAGGCCCGTTTAGGCTATATTACGCTCGAGGTATACAGTTTAGGCCCATTAGGCCTTTTTCTTTTATTTCTGTTTTTCTGTTTTAACAGAATAGTTTCTGTTTTGAAAAATTCATATCTTTTACTCTGTTTAATATTTTAGGTGATTCTTTTTTGTTGGTTTGCAAATTTTATGTAGTTTCTGTAGAATATATATTTAGCTATGTTAAATTTAATTAAAATTGCTTTAATTTAGTTTTAGTCAGAATAGTAAATCTGTTATAACTTGAGTTAGAAAAATTATTTTATATGATTCTTTTGTCCCAACTTTATTTTGACATTGCCAAACCATAGAAATTAATTTGGGTATTTTAGGATTAATAAATAATTAGTTTTAAGCAGAATCTTGCTAATCCTAATTAATTAACTAGCTACTGTTTTCCTATTAATTTAATTAGTAAATAAATTTATTTTTAACATGTGATTGATTATTCTAGGATAGTTTCTGTCACTTTATAGGATGAACTTTTATTTATAATTAATAAAAGTTTTATTTTATTTTTCTTAATAGAAATTGGTTTAGGCCTAATAGGAGTTTCATAATAGATTTTCATTTAATTTTTTTGCTCCTAGTTGCTTAATGAAATATTTTCTGTTAGTTAACATAAAACCATGATTAGGTGATGTTAAGAAATTTTGTTATATAAAACTATTTTTGTTGTTATTTGAAGTAGGAAAACTTTGAGTTGTTTTTCTTTAGGTTTTCCTTTGGGTTTTGCTTTGTTGGTTTAGGTGTGTTACCTTGTTATGTTATTGTGTTAAGTGATGTTATGCTATGTGCTTATTATAGTTATTGTTTGCCTCGTAGAATTTCCTGAGTGCTAAGATTGCTACTACTGAAACCCTAGTTTTCAAGATCGTCAACAAGGCAAGTTCTCTTTGACCATTGCTTTCATACCTATGTTTATTGCATTTAGTGGCACCTTTGCAACCACCCCTCAAGAGTGTTATTGAATCCTTGTAGTTGAGTAGTATGCATGAGGTAGGAACCCATCACCCTGTTACCAAGCCGGGACGTTATTTATTTTAATGCTACGCTATAGTAGACGGGGTTTGGTATGAGTGCTCAGGAGTGGTGTGAGAATGAAGGATTTCGTCAATGACGACAACTCCATGATGGCACCTGCAAGGATCTGATCTTCAAGGCCTCAAGACTTCAAGACTCGAGACAAGAATTCAATACACACTCTGGGTGAAGGGCGGTTGACGGGCACCCGAGAAACCAGTGGTTGGCCGAGATGCATGGAGAAGCGCCATGACATCTTGCGGAAAGCTTCACCTGCACTCAAAGAAACGGAAGAATACTTCATGCCGGAAGCTTACCCGTGCAACCGCAAGTCATTATGGGCTCGCTTGGTTGACCTTAGTTGTGACTCTGGCTGGGGACGGTGCTAGCAGATGTAGAACTACGGTAGGATGGGATGAGTACCGGACAGTGGTCGAGGAACTCTTCGAAGACCATGTTTGGTCATCTTGTTCTCAAACACCCTGAAGTGCGAGAACGTGAAAAGAGGGATCGAATCTTGCGGGTAAAGTGTACAAACCTCTGCAGAGGGTTTAAACCTAATCGATTAGCCGTGTCCACGGTTACGGACAATTTGAGCATCCGGACTGGATCTATCTGGAACTCTCAACACCGGATTGATAACTTAATGGTGGGCAACTTATGATGATTTTGGGCTATGAGACATCGGTTGGCGGAACCATGTCATGATAGAAAACTCCATAGTACAGACTTCATTTATTCCTTTGATTTAGGGAAAATAAAACCAGCTTTTATGCAAAACAAAACTCGCATACACGAGCCACAAAGCCATATTGCATATAGTATAGTTTTATTATCTGTTTTCTCATGTTGTGATCTTGCGGTACATTCAATGTATTGACCTACACGGCTGCAACGTATCATGTTGCGTATACTTTCTTCCCATTTAATAAGAGTATGGTACAGGTTACGGTCTACACTCAACTGCCGATGGCGTTGATGGGACTCCACACCCGATTATTTGTTTCCGCTAAGTATTATGAGGTATATATCAGTTTTACGTTAATTATACATGTGATTGCACTTTGATATATACGTTGATGTACTGTGTGTGCCTGCATACTGATCCAGGGATGGCACAGCACCACAGAGGCTTGACCGTCTGAGGTCGAGTCGCTACAGTGAGGGAGAGGGAGGGGGTGAGCGAGCGGGTGGCCGGGGCGAAAGGGTTTCAAGAGGGGGATCGGGAGGGCTGTTGGCTGGCTGGTGGGCTGGTATTTGGGCGGTCGGTGGGTGGACTCGGCTGGCTGGGCTGGGGGGGCCTTTTCTTTTAATTTTTTATTTTTGAATAAAACAAAACAGAGGTATCTTTTAAAATATAAATATTTTATATAGGACATATATATACCAAAATGATCGAAAAAGATTTTCTACAACATGAACTATTTTTCAAGTTCAAATAAAATACACAAAAATTCTAATAAAACAAAGAGTGTTTCGCCCTAATAAAATCCAATAAAAATCATTTTTTAAAAATACCAAAATGACTTCAAATTTATTTTCTCCAAATTTTTCATTGAAGGAATCATTTTACCCTATTTCCATTTATTTATTTTTAGGAGGAAAATAATTTGAATAAAGTCCAAATAATTCCAAATTTGAAAGGGGGTTTCAAAATACTTTCCAATGACTTTCAATTTGGTACTTTTTAACTTCCAACTCATATTTCATATAATTGAAGAAGTCATTTTATCTTCCTTCATGAAAATCATTGAGTTGCATAAAGCTTTGAATTTGAAATATTCCTAGATGAAATTCAAATCCTTTCAAAAACCCTTTTCATTTCAAATGGAAGAAGTCATGTCATCTTCACTCTAGGTTTTGGTGTTGGAATGAATTTGAATTCATTGAGATCCAAAAGGCAAAGGAGAAAGTTTTGGGAAAGTCATTTCATTCCCTCTCATTCAACTTTCAAAAGTTTCAAATTTCACTCAGTTTCACTCATTCAATCAAACCAACAATCAGACAACAAGCATAGTTATTTATTTAATATAACATTCCAAAATTTAGAATTTTGGGATGTTACAATATATATCATATGATGAGGTGGCGGTCCAGTGCCCTATGGGCAGCGGCTCCTGTTCGTCTCCCGCATCGTTGTCCATACCATCGATGTCTTCGGAGTCGAAGTCGAGCATGTCGGTTAAATCGTCGACAGTGGCTACTAAGTGGGTGGTGGGTGGGGAGTGAATTTCCTCGTCATCCGCATCCCATTCTAGCCGGACATAGTTCGGCCAAGGTTCTCCTGATAAGGAGAGACCTTAACAAGTTTATCACATCGCCAAAAGGCGAGTGCTGAAATATATCCCCGGAGGTGAACTCCATGATCGGCGCCCAATCGGATTCGACAGGCATGGGCGTGGGCGGCTCGGAGTCCGTGGCCGGAGATGAATCCAGTGGTTCGGCATCACGGCTCTCGAGAGGGGTAAGGTCAGTATCCGGCTCTATCGCCGCTGAGAGTATGGCCTCCGTGGCGGGGTCTATCCACCCGTCCTCGGATGGCGTGATTTGCTCCGGATTAAAAGCCGGAGTAGTCGCAGGTGCGATCTCCCGAACACTGTCCGACGACAGAGCTAAATCATGCTCGTTGTGATCGTGCGGCGCACCTGACGTGGGCTCGAATCCGTCGAAGATCAAGTCTCAATGGATGTCGCCAGTGTAATTCAAGTTTCCGAACCTGACCTGGTGGCCAGGGGCATAGCTCTCGATCTGCTCCAGATGGCCAAGTGAGTTGGCCCGCAGTGCGAAGCCGCCGAATATAAAGATCTGTCCAGGGAGGAAGACCTCACCCTGGACCGCATCGTTATCGATGATCGAAGGAGCCATCAAGCCTTACAGTGACGACATAGTGGAACTCTCAATGAAAGCACCAATGTCGGTGTCAAAATTGGCGGATCTCGGGTAGGGGGTTCCGAACTGTGCGTCTAAGGCGGATGGTAACAGGAGGCGGGGGACACAATGTTTACCCAGGTTCGGGCCCTCTCGATGGAGGTAATACCCTACTTCCTGCTTGATTGATCTTGATGATATGAGTATTACAAGAGTTGATCTACCACGAGATCGTAGAGGCTAAACCCTAGAAGCTAGCCTATGGTATGATCATTGTTCGTCCTACGGACTAAACCCTCCAGTTTATATAGACACCGGAGGGGGCTAGGGTTACACAGAGTCGGTTACAATGGGAGGAGATCTACATATCCGTATCGCCAAGCTTGCCTTCCACGCCAAGGAGAGTTCCATCCGGACACGAGACGAAGTCTTCAATCTTGTATCTTCATAGTCCAACAGTCCGGCCAAAGGATATAGTCCGGCTATCCGGATACCCCCTAATCCAGGACTCCCTCAATGATCATAGCCACCTTTGTGCATCTGATCTTAGTGTCCTCGAGAGTGCGGTAATAGGGGTGATAGACGATATAGCTTGGGGGCTATTGTTGCAAGGCGGTTACATCATAATGCTTGAGATGGAGATTTATTTGCTGGGATTTATCCCACACGGTTAGTTAATTACCTCGGGTTACCCATAAGAGAAAATGATGTTGAGTTACCACCCGCTTACCTTGATAATGATGCTATGGTTCCTTACCAGTTTCTTGAGAGGAGCGAACAACCCCTCCTGTACCGACTAATCTTTGACAGGGAGCGTGTTTTCTATGTTACGCTTCCCGCTCCTTCCTTCTTTGACTTTCAGGTAAAACAGAGATACTTCATAACCAAAGAGGAGGCAGACGAGTATAAGAGAGAGGGGGAGGCCGCTCGCCTCCACACTGCAGCCCTTCAAGCAGTAGCGGCCACAACTCAGTACAACCCCAAGTACGACTTTGGATACTATCCAGGCCAGCCGTGTCCATAGACCAACTTAGGCCAAAAGCCTAAGCTTGGGGGAGTATGTATTTCTCACCGACATTACATTTATGATTCACACATTCATTCCAGTTGTCGGTGTTCATACTTTTTCATTGTATCATCCATGTTAGTTTATTTTTCTTGCTTTCTTCCTGTGTGTTTGAAAAACTATTAGAAAATCCAAAAAATTAGTTCTTGCCTCTTTTTAGTTTTCTTTCCAAGTTTATTTAGTAGTATTATTAAAAGAAAACCCAAAAAGATTTATCGTTCTTCTTTTGCTTGTTGGGAGCTTTCCCGTGTAAATAGTATTTCTCAATTTCATTTTACTTTCTTCAGAAAAACAAAAACTCCAAAAATATTTCAGTGTGTTTCTTTGAAATTATTTTCTTTTCTTAGGGTCGAAGGGAGAAGATCACGATGAAAATGTTGAGTTGCTCTCATATGCATTGTTTTGTATCTAACAAAGAGCCCATATTACCTTGTCTTCTCCTTTTAATGAATGTTTGCAGATTCTAGCTTAGTCCAATGCACGTGCACTCTTATTATTATCCACACCATTCGGTCGTGCAAGTGAAAGGCAATAATGACGATATATGATGAAATGATCGAGATGGAGAAAGGCTAGTACGAACTCGACCTATTTTGCTTTTGTAAATATAATTAGCTCATCGGTCTTGATTCAACCCTTTATGAATGAGACATGTTTGCAATGACAATTAGAGATTATAGTTACTCATGCCATGCTTAGTTAGCTAGGACTGGATAATGGTTTATCTTGTGTGCCAACATGCTTTTAAAATGGTGATCATGTAGTCTTATAAGATGGTATCCTCCTTTGAATGATTCAAGTGGCTTGACTTGGCACACGTTCACGCATGTAGTTGAAACAAAAACAACGTAGCCTCCACAATATTTATATTCATGGTGATTTATATCCTATTGATGCTTGCACTCAATGTTGGTTAACCTCAATGCATGTTTATGACCATTGTCGCTCTCTAGTTGGTCGCTCCTCTATTTGCTAGCCTTCAATTGTACTAAGCGGGAATACTGCTTCTGCATCCACTTCCGTAAACCCAAAGTTGTTCCATATAAGTCCACCATACCTACCTATATGCGGTATTTACCTGCGGTTCCAAGTAAATTTGCATGTGCCAAACTCTAATCCTTCAAATAATAATCTGTTTTGTATGCCCGAATCGCTCATGTAGCGACTAGGGGCTGTTAGTATCTTCCATGTTAGGTGGGTTATTCTCATGATGAGTGTTTATTCATTTGTCATTCACGAGAAAGTGGCTGGTATTCGAGATGCCCAGTTCCATGCTCTAAATCAAATCAAAATATAATAATCAAAGAAAACTCCCTCAGGACTGTTGTTGGTATGGACAGTACCCGTGGATTCGGCTAGCCATGGAGTGTGATTGTTGGTGGAGGGGGAGTAAAAAATTTACCATTCCATTTGGGAACCGCCGATAATGTATCTAGCATGGAAGATAGTGAGATCTCTTGGTTGTTATGTTGACAATGAAAGCATACTGCTCAAAATTATATTCATCTCTGTTTTGAAAGCTCGAGCTCTGGCACCTCTGCAAATCCCTGCTTCCCTCTGCGAAGGGCCTATCTATTTACTTTTATTGTTGAGTCATCATCTTCTTATAAAAAGCACCAGCTGGAGAGAACCACTGTCATTTATATGCTTTCTTTGTAATTGATGTTGACTATGAGTGTGACTGGATCTGTTTTGCCATGAATTATAATGTCTAGCCAGTCCTTGATCTTCAGGGCTGCTCTCCATTTACGTTTTGCGGTCTCTGAAAGGGCTAGCGTGATACCATTTTGTCATAATATATCATGATTGTTTTGAGAAAGTGTTGTCATCAGAGATTTATTGTTATTACTCGCTAGTTGATTGTGCCATTGACATGAGTAAATGTGAGACCTAAGTGTTATTATGAATATGGTTAGTTCATAATCTTTGCTGAAAACCTGAATATTGGCAAGACATATTTGTAACAACAAGATCAAACAGAGTTTGTAAAAGTTCTTCTTTGTGACTTTCAGTTTGTCAACTATATTGCTTGAGGACAAGCAATGCGTTAAGCTTGCGGGAGTTGATATGTCTCCATCGTATCTACTTTTCCAAACTCTTTTGCCCTTGTTTTGGACTCTAACTTGCATGATTTGAATGGAACTAACCCGGACTAACGTTGTTATCAGCGGAATTTCCATGGTGTTATTTTTGTGCAGAAATAAAAGTTCTCGGATTGACCTAAAAATTTACAGAGAATTTTTGTGGAATATATAAAAAATACAGGCACAAGAATTAACCAGAGAGGGTCCACCCAGAGGCCACAAGCCTGCCCCCCTGGGGTGCACCTAGAGGGCTTGTGGCCCCCTGGACCTCCTCCGACCCTAATTCCTGAAGGAAATATGCCCTAGAGGCAATAATAAAGTTGTTATTTTATATTTCCTTATTCATGATAAAGGTTTATTAGTCATGCTAGAATTGTATTGATCGGAAACTTAACTACATGTGTGAATACATAAACAAATACCGTGTCCCTAGTAAGCCTCTACTAGACTAGCTCGTTGATTAAAGATGGTTAAGGTTTCCTAACCACAGACATGTGTTGTCTTTTGATAACGGGATCACATCACTAGAAGAATGATGTGATGGACTAGACCCATCCTTAGCTTAGCATATTGATCATTCAGTTTATTGCTATTCTTTCTTAATGTCAAATACATATTCCTTCGACTATGAGATTATGCAACTCCGAGATACCAAAGGAATACCTTGTGTGCTATCAAACGTCACAAATGTAACTAGGTGATCATAAATATGCTCTAGAGGTATATCCGAAGGTGTTTGTTGAGTTGGCATAGATCGAGATTAGAATTTGTCACTCCGTGTATCAGAGAGGTATCTTTGGGCCCCCTCGGTAATAGACATCATAAGAAGCCTTTTCAAGCAAAGTGACTAATTTGTTAGTTGCAAGATGATGTATTATGGGATGAGTAAAGAGACTTTCCGGTAATGGGATTGAACTAGGCATGAAGATACCGACGATCGAATCTCGGGCAAGTAACATACCGAAAGACAAAGGGAATTACATATGTTGTTATAAGGTTTGACCGATAAAGATCTTAGTAGAATATGTAGGAGCCGACATGGGCATCTAGGTTCCGCTATTGGTTATTGACCAGAGAGGTGTCTCGGTCATGTCTACATTGTTCTCGAATTTGTAGGTTCCGCACGCTTATAGTTCATTGACGATATAATGTTATATGACTTATATGATTTGGTGACCAGATTTTTTTTGGAGTCCCAGATGAGATCACAGACATGAGGAGTCTCAAAATGGCTGAGAGGTAAACATTGATATATAGGACGATGCTATTCGGACACCGGGAGTGTTCCGGAGTGCATCGGGTAGTCATCGGGACATAGGAAGGGGTTCCGGACACCACCGGTAAGTGTATGGTCCTAATGGGCCAAAGGAGGGGATAGACTAGCCTACTAGGGGGCTGGCACGCTGCTCTCCTTGGCTGGCCGGCCCTAGGGGAAGAAAAGGGGAGGGATGGCCCCTCCTGCCTTTCCGTCCTTAGGAGAGAAAGGAAGGGGGGTGCCAGTGTCAAAACCGGCGGATCTCGGGTAGGGGGTCCCGAACTGTGCGTCTAAGGATGATGGTAACAGGAGACAGGGGACACGATGTTTACCCAGGTTCCGGCCCTCTCTATGGAGGTAATACCCTACTTCTTGCTTGATTGATCTTGACGATATGAGTATTACAAGAGTTGATCTACCACGAGATCGTAGAGGCTAAACCCTAGAAGCTAGCCTATGGTATGATTGTTCTATACCCCTATCGACTAGCCGGGCCTCGGTTTATATAATGCACCAGAGGCCTAGGATAACAAGAGTCCTAGCCGAATACGGCGGTGGGGGAGGAGTCCTTGTCTTGATCGCCAAGTCTTGTGGAATCTTCCTTGTATGTGGCAGCTATGCGGGTGGCCCATGAGTATCTGACCATGGGGTCCTCGGCCCAATCAAACAGATTGGGAGATCACGTGGTGAGTACCCCCTAGTCCAGGACACCGTCAGTAGCCCCCTGAACCAGTCTTCAAGTTAGGAATGCTCCTCGATTCTTCCGAACTGTTCTTCCTCTTCGGTCGTCGGTCTTGAAAACTGGTTCAACAAATATTCTCATCTTCGATCTTGAGGATCGCCAAGTGCATCCGAAGAGTTTACACGTTGGGTATTTGAGGAGCCCCTTTAAGTTCCCGGCCTTTATAAATACCTTGTTATTTTTATGCCACGCCTCGGGTTTGAAGTTGTTCCCGGGAGGCAGTGTCCTCTTGCGTCCGAGCTCCAACGCCGGACTACATTCGAGGTATCCTTCGCAGCCGAGCACCAATGCCGGACTGTGTCCAAGCTCCAACGTCGGACTGTATCCGCGCTCCAACGCCGGACTATATCCGAGGTGTCATAGATCACCTTGGTTCAAAAAAGTTGATGGAGTTTAGCCGAGCTTAATGCCGGAAATGCCCTCTATGGAGCTAGCCGCTAGCGCCCGAGCTTTATGCCGGACTGCTTCCAAGGTGGTGCACCACCCCGACCGCGGGCTGATTTTTTGTGAATATTTTTAACTGGTGCGGTTTATTCTCTGCCGATGTATATCCAGTAGCCCTCAAGGTGTGTATCAGTCTAGAACCCGAGATGCACCTGAAGGCAAGCATAAAAAACCGCTGTTCCCGTAGCCCTCGAGACTCGGTCGATCGCCGAAATCGTCCTGAGGATCAATTCCTAGCTCGGCAGCATACATAGGAATAAAAACGCAGTGTAATATATTAGAGATAATAGTGATCGGCGAACGGGCCCCTGAGAGATGCTCATGAGAAGTCACCGCAATATACTAGCTTGATGCCGGATAGGTCTATATGGTACCTATTATTGTCCGAAGACATGCATGCGCATAGTTCGGTCAAGCCGAACACTGAGCACTTTGAATTCTCTGCATTGAATAAGCAATGCAGTAGCCCCGAGACACTGGTTGGGTGGCAACACCAGATCAGGGGGATCGATGTGCCCCTTTAATATTTATAAATAATGAGCACGGAGCCCAGTAGCCCCCGAGCCTTAATGTGGGCACGGGTGGCCGAATTAAGGATCGATATCCAGAGTAAAATCACAGATTATGTGTAATGATTCTATGTATCCAAGTACTTTACATCATTATTTTGACTCCATTGCGACCGTTTATCAGTTGAAAGTGGCCCATCGTCGGCTTCTACCCCTTGGTAGAGACTACACAGGGTGTTTCTGCACTAACAAAACAACCCTTAGCCGACGTCTCGGTGCCCGAAGGCGGTTGTGTTAGCGAAAATGAGGCAATCAGATATGCGGGCTTTATAACTTTCGCTTAGTCATAGGAGCTTTAAACTGGGGAAGCTAGCTATGAGCCCCCGGTTAGTGTCCGGCGACATCCGAGGTCAAGCCGTAAACACATCGGCAAATGTTATGAACGGCCCATCATTCAACATAGTCATCGGATCGTTGACCAGTTTACGCCTATTGTGACAGTCAGTTTTCGGCTTTCTCCACTGAGGTGCTTAACCATGCGAGTTGCAAGCACAATCGCAGTGGTTCTCCCTTTGCACACCTAGCCGAGCAAAGCGGAACGTAGGAGGCAAGAACTGGAGCCGGGCAACCCAACTATTGACCGAATACACAATTCAAAACCGATGCATATATGGCGATATCCGAGAATGTTTTTGCCGAATCCCTAAAGGTGTCCGGCGTTGCACTACGAGACTAATGCTGGAAACACACAAATAGTTTAAAAGTGCCATAGGCTCGAAAAGCCAAAAAACTTATTCAAAAGTTTAATGTCCGGACTAGATCAAGTGTTCGGTGCCAAATCGAAAATTGGTCTTAGAAAAAGAGGTGTTTCTGTCGTGCTGACACATCCTATCTCGAGACTTCAAGCGGGTCAGCCTATGGCTTCAACCTCCTATCCCGAAGGCGGAGTACTTCTCGTTAGGCCAGTTTAGCAAACTTTAGCGGCTTTGAGAGAGAAATTAGGCGCCCCGGCTATTGACCGCACATTCGCGTCGAAAAAAGGAGTGATAGAAAAAAGACTTTGCAACGACTAAGAAGAAGAACACTTATTATAAAACAGCTCACATAAATTTAAGAGCCCCCGAGTGACTTGGGTAAAAGAACGATTGTATGTACCGAAGTACTTATATCATATCTATGTTCACCCGAACTTTAAACGCGTCTTAACCGACCGTCGGCTTCTCCCTCTTCGGTCAAGGGTCGAAAAGTGTTATGTACTCCACCTGTCGAGAATATCGACGGTGTTTCCGATAACCAGGCAATCAGGTCATAAGTGCATAACGAGACATAAAGCGCTCAAGGAACTTATGCTATATTACTGATAAAGTGTAAGAAGCATCTTCGAAGAAAATAGTACCCCCACCGATACCTTTCTTCGGTGCTCAGTGTTAATATGAGACTAGTGCAATTGATTTTTTGTACTCATGGTTCCCTTGTGTGCCGACCATAATTGAAAACAGTAAGAGCGCTAGCTTTCGGCTTCACCTAGTCTGAGGTCCGGCTCGGGTGACCCGATCGTGACAATCGCAGAGGTGCTCCCTTTACTCCCTAACCGAACAATCGGGAACGTAGGGGTAAACACAGGAGCAAGGCAACCCAGCTTGCAAATCACTTAGGTCAATATGGTGCATATTGTGGCGTAATACACGAACAAGGAACGAAGCCATACAAGTATAATCATATGCAAGAGGAAAAGCTCCACCAAGGGAGCCCCCAAGTAAACGGGGTATTTGAATTTGTGCGTCACAAACAAAGTTTGGACAAGAAAATTTTTTACAAGCAACTTTTTTCCAGAAAAAGTATAATGCTTGGTTGAACCGAACATAAATTAAAAATTTAAAACTATGAGCATGCAGGCAACTTAGCTGGTTAATGTGTTCGGTATTGATGACGCGGTCCGAGCTTGATGCGGGACAAGGTTCCATCCCCCAAGTCGATCCCGAGGTGGCAGAGTAAAGAGCTCGGGACTCCGAAGTGGTGACATAGCAAGGTCGATGCAGGCCGGCAGAGTGATGCCGAAGTCCCCGGCATGGGGTAATGAAGTGTTGACGAAGCCCCCGTCCAGCCGAGGTGACGCCAAAGGATATAGTCTGGCTGGATCATTTTCCTGTGCACAAAAAATAGTGCAGACCGGGGATAATAGTAATAATAAAAAAATGTTGCATAATAAATAATTTATGCAAAGTGAGTAATAAAAGAAATATGGCCTGGTGCCGAAGTCAATGAAAGCACCAATGTCGGTGCAGGGCGTCAGCATGATGCAGTAAAGGCGTGTCAAAGCCTGAATTCACAGGTCGGTCCGAGTTCCGGATGCGGCGTTCGCCGGACTATGTACGGAAACTGACCGAACCACCATGCGACCGTCGTTAATGCGGCCACCATTTGATAGACCTGTGTACATATGATGGACAAAACAGAGTAATGATTCCTTGGGGAAAAATGAACCCAAACAAGCAAAAAATAGTAGGATTAATAGCACCTGGTTTATTTGTTGTAGCAATCCGAAGGAAGGTGGTTCCCAAAATTGGGACTCGATCCGCACACCCATTGCCTCACGCGTGATAAAGCGATGGCATGGCAATGCTGGCAAAGGTTGTCTCACCAAGGCAAACCCCTCGGTCCAGCTAACGTGACGGAGCTGGTCGGCTAGTGACGCCGAAGTCTGCGGAGTAGGTTGATGAAGAGATGGCAAAGCCCCCGGTCCAGCCGAGATGTCAAAGCCTCGATGTAAGCCGATGAGTCGAAGTAGGTCGGCATGATGCACACCGGCTTGAAGAAGCAACAGTGCGGCCCTGCCGATGCAGGTCGTGACGTGGTCAATACCGGCTTGATGAAGTGACCGTGCGGCGATGCCGGTGTGCCTGCTGCGTGTAATCCATGGGGCGGCGATGTTGGTGATGATTTATCCTTTCTGATGCCGAACTATTGTTCGACTTGCCGAGATGATGATCCGAAGAAGTTGAGCTCGGCTCAACAAAGTGGCGACGTGTTTAGCGCAGGTCGGCGACCTTGGAGCAATATTGCCGGACTGGTTTGACACCAGCATGATGTTGAAGATCATGTTAAAAGGATTTTAAAGTTAGTGGAATGTGTTCGGAAACAAAACACAATACCCCATACAACACTTCCTTCAAAAAGGATGTCCGAAATCCCGTTCATAAAAAAGACGAACTCGAGTCGGATTCGTTTTTGCGCAGAAAACAGATCCGAAAAGTGATGCACTAATCGGAAGGTTCCCGGAGTTCGGACGGTCAGATCGAGCTGAAATTTTGAGAGGTGGTAGATATAGGAATTCCGCAGCCGATCAATGGTTGGATCTTCCCAAGGACGTCCGAGCTAGAAATTGGACACCACGCCCTAAACTCATCCAGATTCCCATCCAGATTTGACAGGGTTCCGGTATATCGCGGATTGCCAGAGATTCCTCCATCGGAACTCGACGAAATTTTCCAGGGTTGTTGTAGACTCAATTCCGCACAATTCCACCAAAGAAATCGTTAAAACGACGTTTGAGGAGGCGGTGGCGGCGGATACGGGTTCGCTGTCCAGAAAAACAGCACGGTCGCCCGAGGGCAATGTTGACGTTGAGCCCCCGGGCTCCCTGGATGATTCCTCCATAATCTTGATAGAGATCGGAGTTGATGTTGAAGAAGGACCTCATCCGAACATGACGATCGGAGGTAGGGCGCAGTCCTTGGTCGAATCAAGGTGACAAGTCGAGCTGGTGACGAAGATGTCGAAGTCGCACTTGATCTGCAGGCGAGCCATCCACCTTCTGCTAAACACACATCGGAACTCTCAATGAAAGCACCAATGTCGGTGTCAAAACAGGCAGATCTCGGGTAAGGGGTCCCGAACTATGCGTCTAAGGATGATGGTAACAGGAGACAGGGGACACGATGTTTACCCAGGTTCGGGCCCTCTCTATGGAGGTGATACCCTACTTCCTGCTTGATTAATCTTGATGATATGAGTATTACAAGAGTTGATCTACCACGAGATCGTAGAGGCTAAACCCTAGAAGCTAGCCTAAGGTATGATTGTTGTATATCCCTATCGACTAGCCCGGCCTCGGTTTATATAATGCACCAGAGGCCTAGGATAACAAGAGTCCTAGCCGAATACGCCGGTGGGCACTACTAGGGAAAAGCCTATACACAGAATTTTAGCAGCAGCGCGGCTCAAAAAAGAGCGCTGCTGCTAATTAGTAGTAGCGCGTGTGCGGGAAACTCGCTACAGATTAGTTTTTAGCAGTAGCGCGGTCGGTGAAAACCGCGCTGCTACAAATATCGGCCGGCGGTGTCCACCTAACTCCATTTAGCAGTAGCGCGGTGGCGCGAACCGCGCTAATGCTACGGATGTAGTAGTAGCGCGCTTTTTCTAAGGTCGCTGCTGCTAAATTTCAAATTGGCACACTTTTTTGTCCCTGTTAGCAGTAGCGCCGTCCACCAAAGCGCGCTGCTGCTAACTCCTTAGCAGCAGCGCGGTTTAGCTCTCGCGCTACTGCTAACCCGCACCAACCCACCACCTTTTCCCCACCCGTCCCTCCCCTCCCCCTCCTCTCTTCCCTTTCCCCTACCTCCCCCACATGCTCCCACTCTCACTCTTCTTCTTCCTCAATACTTCTCCCCCATTACTCCCTCTCTTCTATCCACCTTTCTCTCTCTTCATTACTCCTACCTAACTACACCACCTCCATTAATGCATCTCCTTTCTCTTTTCCTTTCCCTCCAGTAGTTGAAGTTGTCTCCTCCCAAATTAGGTAGCTAGGTAGATGTAGGATTTAGTTAAGTGACCTATCTGCCCCCTAACTAGATCTATCTTTGTCAAGAAGAGCTTTGTGCACTTTTGATCTCCCTACAACATCATCTCCTTGTGTGCTCGATCTCGAGATAGAGGTGATGAAAATTTCATGCTTTTGCAAAATGGAAATATGTTTATGTGTGTGTGATATGTTTGTGAAAATTGTGTGTGTAGCATGAGTTGGCCTAAATTGTGCTTTTGAGTTGCCTATGTTTTGCCAAAATGTCGATTTATTTCCGTTTGGTAATTCGGAAAACTCTAGATCCATATATGTCATATTTTAGGAAGGTCATGCCAAATTTTTGTATGACTTTGATGCATGCATGCATTTTTGTAATCAATTTGTTTATTATTACCGTGCAGAGTTGGCGATGGTCGGTGGAGCGATGGTGGACAGGTGGTTGCGGTCGGCGGTGCAGGACATGAAAGAAAATAACCGGACAGAGGTTTTATGTCCGTGTCGAAAATCTGAAGGAATAGTTTGGCTCAACCTCCATGGCGATGGTCGTGTCGAGCGCACCTGCTCATGACTGGTTTCATGGATGGCTATACTCGGTGGATAATTGAAGATGAGGATGGCGATCTTGAGGATGCCGACGGGCAGGCAATGATGACACGGGCAAGGCGAAGAGATGATCGATAATGGCGGCGGGAAGAGGCGGACATGGCGGCGGGAAGGGCGGACATGGTGGAGTTGAAGGGGCGGACATGGCGGTGGAAGAACGACATGGACTCCACGCAGCAGAGTTAAATCGATACTAAGTTCGATCGCAAGGGACCCTCATGTTCAAGCATTGCTTCACAAGGAGGCAATCTTGAGAGAGTTGCTTCTAGAGAGGAGGCTAAGCTGGAGCAAGCGGTGGTAGACTCGAACACTCCATTGTATGATGGTTGCAATCCTGAGGTGACCCGCTTGAGTTTCACGCTCCAACTCCTGAAGACGAAGGCTAAAAACAAATGGACCGACACTAGCCTCGATGAGCATCTCAAGTACCTAAAGGATGTTCTTCCCGCGGGTAATCTATGTCCTACTAGTGTTGATGAGGCCAAGAAGATCGTGTGCCCTCTTGATCTGCCACACATTAGATACCATGCATGCATCAACAATTGCATAATTTATCGGAAGGAGCACGCGGAAAAAACAAGTTGTCCGGTGTGCAATGCTTCTCGATACAAGAAGGCCGCGAAGAAATGTCCCCAGAAAGTTGCATGGTACTTACCGATCACTCCCCGTCTCCAGAGGTATTTTGTAGATCCCAAGGAAGCAAAGCTAATGCACTGGCACGCGGAGAGGAAGAAGCCCGACGATGGAGATGATCCGAAGCTGAGACACGTGAAGGATGGAAGCCAGTGGAGAGCGTTGAACAGCTTCTATCGGTATTTTGAATGTGGTGCAAGGAACATCATGCTCGGCGCGTGTATCGATGGCATGAATCCGTTTGGCAACCAGAACACCAACCATAGCACATGGCCCGTGTTTGTATGGATGTACAACCTCCCCCTGGTTGTGCATGAAATCGAAGTACATTCACATGAGCATGCTTATTCAAGGGCCGTAACAACCAGGAAATAATATTAATTTGTATCTGGGGCTACTTCAAGAGGAGTTAGACACGTTATGGAAAACACCGGCCAAGACATGGGACGCCAGAAAAGGCGAGTATTTCAACATGAGAGCCGCGCTGATCACGACAGTGCAGGACTATCTCGGTTACGGATATGTGGCAGGCCAGGTGTGCCATGGATATTGCGGATGCACGTGGTGCATGGATGATACAACGTCTCAGCAGCTAACGTCAAGGAAAGATGGCCGGTCTGGGAAAATCGTGTACATGGGGCATCAAAGATGGCTTAAACAGGACGACCCGTGGAGAAACCATGGAGATCTATTCAATGGTCATGCTGAGCATCGAGGACCTCCACATAAGCGGAGCGGTGCCGAAATCGATGAGCTGTTTAAAAGCTGGAAGGAGTGCCCCGCGCCGGAAGAGCGATGAGAAAGGCGCTGGAGCCGCTGCTGAAGGTATGGAAGGCGAGGTCGTGTTCGGGACTTGAGTATGGCACAAACTCGATACACCTCATTGCCTTGATCAAATGCATATCTGTAAGAATGTCCTTGAGAGCTTGCTCGTAACAACGATGAACATGCGGATAAGACCAAGGATGGGCGAAGGCAAGAAAAGACTTGCAAGATTTAAAAATCAGGGAAGATCTGCACATGCCGCCCGTAAAATGTCGACGAGGCAGAGAGGCGGAGCAGAGGCACGGGAGAAGAAGGGCAAGAAAATAAAGAAAGAGGATTATTGCCCCCTTCTTGCTTCACCTTAAGTCGGCTGAGATCAATCAATTCTTTAAGTGCCTTACGAGTCAAAGTTAGTTCGATTCTTGTGGCAAGATAAGCGGATATCTAGACACGGACAAGAAAAGGTTCAGCGGGATGAAGTCTCATGACTGTCATGTGATGATGAGGCAGATACTACTGTTGCCCTTAGAGGGATAATGGACAAGCGCGTCCATGACACGCTTATTGGTCTCTGCAACTTTTTCGACGTCATCTCTCGAAAGTCGATCAGTGTGAAGCAGCTCCGAAGGCTACAGGAAGAGATCATTGTGATACTGAATGAGCTTGAGATGTACTTCCCGCCCGCTTTCTTTGACGTGATGGTGCATCTGTGTGTCCATATTGTGGATGACATAATAGACCTGGGGCCGTTATTCCTGCACAACATGATGCCATTTGAGAGGATGAATGGGATCATCAAAGAATTCGTTCGTAAAATGTCCCGTCCGGATGGAAGCATCGTCCAGGGCTATTTGGCACAAGAGTGCATCTCTTTCTGTGAGAATTTTCTATATGGCGCAGATCAGCCACCTGGTGTTAGTGTTGGTTTGCCCGTTAACAAGCACGATGGGAGGCTCGAAGGAGATGGTCACTGCGACGGTCGCAGGGAACTGCACGTGGCATACTCAGATTGACGCAGCAACTTTGACAGAGCAAACTTGGTAGTGCTACAACACCTAGACGAGGTAGATCCTTTCGTGGCACTGCACAAAGAAATTATCGCAAAGAAGTATCGTGACCGGGGAGTATGCAGGACGGACGCTGATGTTACTAGAGAGCACAACTCCACTTTCCTGCATTGGTTCAAAGAGCATATTATTGCTAATCCCCCGGAGGAAGGCTCAAAGGACGGATTGCTCATATACGCCTTAGCACATGGCCCCTCGCCCAACCTCGTAACCTATCAGGCATATGATATCAACGGATACACGTTCTACACGGAGGCCAAAGATATGGACAGTGATGATCAGAACCTAGGGGTGACGATGGAATGCATGACCGGCAGCGACAACGGCGCAACTGAACGATTTTATGGAAGGGTCGAGGAGATCTGGGAGCTTGACTACTCTGGACTGCACAACATGACGATGTTCCGTGTCAGATGGGCTAAGAATGTCGAAAGAGAAAGCCGGATTTTCACTACCATGACTATACCCGACGCCAAGAGCGCTACCGCGAACGCTATCGCAAAAAACGAGCCATGGGTACACCCTAATCACGTGACACAATGCTTCTTCATAACTGACCCGCGCAATCCCAGCCGTGTTGTCGTGAGGAGAGGCAAAAGGAACATCATTGGAATGAATGGAGTCGCCAACGAGGAAGACTATGATCAGACAACAACCCAATGAGGGAAGATAGCGATGATGATGAAGTATCGTCAAAAGAAGAATCAATACTACATTACCTAAGAAAAATCATACTCCATGGAAAAGGCAAAGTCACAATGAGGGGCTCAATTATTCTTGACGAACAAGAAGGAAAGAAGCTGACTCAAAAATGAAAACGTCAAGACTGAGGAAACATATGTTATCAGTCAAATGATGTAATATATATATATATATATATATATATATATATATATATATATATATATATATATATATATATATATATATATATATATATATATATATTCCTATTTTGTATACACACTTAGCCATTATTATGCATGGGTCCAATGATGTGTAATATATATGTTCCTATTTTGCATACATATTTAACCGTCAAATGATGCAATATATATAGCCTCCCTTCGTTCACTACCTCGGAAATAAAAGTGGGATAAAATAAAGGAAAATAAAAGGAAAACTGGCAGTAGCGAAGTTAGTAGTAGCGCATTTCGTGTAATGCGCTACAGCTACTGAAGGTAGTAGCAGCGCGTTTTGCCCAAATCTGCTGCTGCTACGTCCACTTAACCCAAAATTCTCACTCGCCCTGCTTCATCCCGCCTTTTCCCCCCAAATCCCCACTCTCTTCCCGTCGATCGCCAAGACCCGACCCGCCCAGCGCTCGCCCCGACTCGGGCCGGCGCTTAGCCTCGACCCCGCGCTCGCCCCGACCGGCCTCGCCCCGACCAGCCCTCGCCCCGACCCGACCCGGCGCTCGCCCCCGAACCCGGCGCTCGCCCCGACCCGTCGGCCCTGGCCTCCCTCCTCTCCCCTCCCGGCCGTCGTCGGGCCTGCCTCCTCGCCCCTTCACCCTCTGTAACCCCCCCTCTCTCTGCTAGGGTTCTACGGTTAATTTACTTAGGTTTTAGTTAGGGGCAGTATGTTAATTAGGTTATCTATTTAGTTATGAATTTAGCTAGGTTTCAAAATTAGCTTAATTTATATGCAAATTTGAACTAGACATGTGATATGTGCATATGTCATGTTTTGGACATGGCATGTTTGGAAAATGATCCGAGTTGCCTATGTTACGCCGGAATGTTGATTCATTTCCGTTCCGGTGAATTTCAGGCGCTCGATATGTCCATTTTTTAGCAAAGGTCATGCCGAAATTTCCCGTGAATAAAGGCATTGTTTGTGCTACATAGTTGGCATATCGAGTGCTGGCACATAGATTTCTTTTTATGTCATTTCTCATTTATTCACACTTTTAGAAATAAATGAGGACACTTAATCATAGGAAACATGTCGAACAACGAAGAAACTGGGCCTTGACCAAGATGCGAGCGAGATGGATTATGAGGGTGAACAAGAGTACCTCGACTATTTGACTACTAAGCAAGGTTTGCAGGTCGGCCTCGATGATGGTACTGACGCCGACATCGACACCGACGGCGCCGGCACCGATGGCGGCACCGAGACCGGTGGGGAAGGTACCGATGGGGAAGGTACCGGCGGGGAAGGTATCGGCCCCGATGACGCTACCGAAAAGAGGAAGCATAAGAAGCGGAGGATACGAAAACCTAACAAACTAGGGATTGGACGACTTGTGATCACAAAGATGGCACATGGAAAGTTTGAGCCGTTAGAGCCGGAATAACCTCGCAAGTTCTATGGGAACCAAGTAGGATGCATCCTACGGGAATGCGCGAGCATCAACGACGATGACTTAAGGAGTAAAGAACATTTGACGCAGTTGCTCCTAACGAAGTTGCACAAGAGATTCAAGTTCCCCGGCCGGGATGATAACATAGAACAACCGTGGGATGATCCGAAGATGAAAAAGATTAACAATCACGCCATGGGCATGTTCAGCAATGATTTGGCCTCCTGGAAAGGGAGGGTGAAACGAGCTATTGAGGCTGATGAACCCCTGTCCAAGATTCTGGAGGAAAATCCGACACTTACGGAAGAGGAGTTCGAAAAGTTCAAGGACACTTGCGCTACCGAGGCAGCCAATGCTAAGGCTGGAAATTCAAGAGCCTTCAGCAAAGGAACACGGGGAAGCATCGCCTCGGAAGCCATGGCTACCTCGGTAAAAGGCCCATATGGGATAAGGAGGACGCGGAACGTGAAGCCGCGGGTCTCCCAGACCCCTTCGCGAAGTTCACCAACCCCTTGGAGTGTGACTTCATCAGGGCCCGCTACAAGTGGGACAAGGAGAAAAAGGTTTTTTACACGGACAAGATCATGAGGAAATTGATTAGACTACTGGAGAAGCAACACCAGCTTGTAGCCGAAAGCCCTACTTTTCCGATGAGACCCAAGTGGGACACCCCTCTCAACCGGGCCTTGAACGAACTTAAGGGACTCCCTTTGGACCAGCGGCCGCAATATGGTCGTGTGCACGGCATTGGAGACGGCGCCACGTGGAAGCTGTTTTACAACGAGGGCCCGGAGGCCAAGAAGTAGAGAATGAAGTTTAGTCAGGCGGACATCGACGTGAAGGTGAAGCTTGCGGTCGAGAAAAAAACAGCTGAGGACGCGAAAAAAGCAGCCGAGGACAAATATGAGTTGCTATAGTAGGCAGTCAATGCAGCAGAATCGCTGCGAAATGATTTCGCTACTAACTTGGTTCGATTATCATCAAGCGGGCGAAGGAAAATCCGAGACAAGGCGGTACATGATTTCCGTTGCCCGGTTTCGCGGGAGCAACTCCATGAACAACAACACCATCGAACCATCACTTGCGATGCAACAGGGCCTCCTCTCGCAGCCGCTCCGCTCATAGCAGCCCGTCCTCAGTCTCAGGCACGCTAGGTGGGCCTTCGTCTTTGGCTGAGCTCGACGCCGTCACGGTAATTACATGTCGCACCAACATATATATATATATATATATATTCCCTTTTTTTTTGCCTTTCGGTTGTTTTACGCCACAAACATATGTGTTTGCACGCGAAAGAAACCCCGTGCACCATACTCTACTTGATCAAAGCCCAGAAGGTGGACGTGGGAAAGGGGATGATAATGGACCCCTCTCAACGCACGTTCCACAACCAGCTGATCCCTGCTGGGCACTTCAGGGTTAGCTTGACCAGTGTGAAATCGGGGCACGAGGATTTGCCTCCTCCAGTACAGCATGTGGAAGCGGACGACGAGACCCCGCCATGGATTGGAAGCTGCAAGAATAGGGTGCTGCTATGGCCGAAGAATCTTATTCGTCTGGAGCCGGCCGAGAGCACATCAATAACTACCACACACCAACAAGCATGTGCGGATACCACCACCCCGCCTACGCAATTACCAGCTCCTGTAGTGTCGGGTGAGAGCGGCGGACGACATGATGAAAGGGGTGCAATAGTACTGGCTGATGTAATTTCTCCTGTAGAATTGTGTAACGCCGCGGATTCGATGCGCCAGGTGTCCGCCAGTTATTTGTCGTCCTTGCCATGTCATCTGCTTGCGTGTTGCACTTTGCCATGTCATCATATGCATTTCATATCATGTCATCATGCGCATTTCATTTTGCATACGTGTTCGTCTCATGCATCCGAGCATTTTCCCCGTTGTCCGTTTTCCAATCCGGCACTCCTATGTCTCCCGGCGCCCCCTTTTACATCTTTTCGTGTGCGGGTGTTAAATGTTCTCGGAATGGGTTGAAGCTTGACTTGTGGTCTTATTATAGTGTAGACAGAGCGCCTGTCAAGTTTCGTCGCATTCGGAGTCCATTTGATAGCCCAACCGTCATGTATAGCGGTATCGTTATCGGTACCTTCGTCGGACGTTTGGATTTCAAGCTGCCGCGGACGGCACCTCTCTTCTCTCCCTCGGTCCAGACCCTCTCGTCACAGCCCACTGCAGCCCTCCTATAACCCCTCCGCTCCGGACCGCCAGATCGAGATCCAAGGGTCTGAAACCCCTCAAAAACGCCCCAAAACCCTCCTAACCCTAGCACCTACCCTATTTAAACCCCTCCCATGCCATTTTGGGCAGTCCCTAGCCTCCCTAACCCCACCCCGCCTTCCCTTCCTCCTCGGGATCTCCGCCGCCTCCCACCTCCGTTTCGCGCCACCGCTCCCTCCTCGCCACTTGGCGCCGCCAAGTGCGCGCTCCCAGTGGTCGCGCCGCCTCCCGGCCGCTGGAGCCAACCAGGCGGCCACCTGCCCTCCGCGCCTTCCCACTGCGCGCGGGCCCTCGAGCCCCAGCCCGGCCCGTCTGAGCCCGATCTGGCGCGAGCCCGCCCGCCGCCCGCACCTCGGCGCCCGCGCCGCCGCCGACGACGGTCCTCTCCGCCGTCCAGCGCCGCCGTGCACCGGACCGCCGCCGCCGTCTCCACCGGGCGGCCGGCTCCCGAGCCCGCCTGACGAGCCGGCGCCTCGCCGCCCTCTCCCTCCTCCCCGTCGCCTTTCTCCTCCTCCCTCTAATCCCTCTCTGTTCCCAGAGATCCGCCGCCGCCGCCTTGGGTGATCGCCGCCGCCCGTGGAGCTCGTCGTCGCCGCCGCCTTCACCGGATCCGGCCGGGAACCACCGAATCCGGTTGCCCCCGCGCCGATCTACCCGTTCCCAGCCTCCTCCGACCTCCTCCGTCACCGGCGAGCTCGCCTCGCGCCTCCAACCGCCGCCGGCCGGCGTTGACCCGCCGCTGGGACGGCCTCGTCCCAGATCCCCGAGGACCCCCGAACCAAACGTCCGGATCCGTCCCGCACCACGCTGTCCCGCTCCGCTCGATCCCGGGTTGACTTTTCCCGGAGGTGAAAATCCACTAAGTCCCCGAGTTTTCAGTAATTTTCATGCAATTTCATCATGCCATAACTCTGCATCTATAGCTCCGTTTTGCGCGTGTAATATGTCAAAATGTTCGCCTCGATGAGTAGATCATTTCATCTTATTGCATCATTTTCATTTGAGCTCATCTTGATGCCCGAAATGCTTTTGGAAGAGTGCTATGTGATGTTTGTTTCTGTTTCTTAACAGAACATGCACTTTTATCATTTTTGCCATGATTGATGTGTGCATCCTATGGACTTGAGTCCTACATGTGTTTTGTAATATGTCATGCCATCTTTCCAGGGGTGTATGCCATGTATTTTTGTGATCTATGTGGTGACTAGCACAAGCATGCAAACTAGGCTTCATGATGTTGCTGATTTCAGCCCTGTTTTGCTGATATTTTTATGCCATGTTAACTTGATGCTACAGAGAGATCCATGCTTATTTTGAGATACTTCAGTAAGGGTCTTTTGTTCTACATGTCTTGCTCTATCCATCCATGCCCTTTTTTGCAATTATGGAGTGCCATAGCTTGAGTCAATCGAGCTCTACTTTTGCTATAAAATGTTCCTGGCAGATTGTTTACATGTTATTCAATTTTGCCAAGGTTGTTGTAGTTGATCCTTGCATGCTATGATGTTGTTCTTGCCATGTATAGCTTCTATGCCATGTATTCTTACTGTTAGTTGCCTTGCCATGCCATTTATTGCTCTGTGGTGAGTGATTCAAGCTCACCAACATGCCTACTTGTTGTTGTTCCTGCCATGTTTGAATCTGTAATATAATTTGCCATGTTTACATGGGTGCCATCATATTTTCTGATCCTTTTTGGCTTATGGTCGCTAAAGGACTTTTGTTCTATGCTTTGAGTAGATTCATGCCATGCCTTTGTTTGCCATGATAAGTTCCTGTAGCATGTTGTTTGATAGCTCTAAACATTGCAACCTGATGTTATTTCTGCTAAAGTCTGAAACTGTTATTATTTGCAATCTTGCCATGTCCTTTTGAGCATGTTCTAGTGATTTCTGGAGATAGCTCAGTGTTCATGTTTTGTAATGCTTTACCTGTATATCATGCCCATGCCTTTTGTTATTATGTTGAGGTCCTGTAGCATGTTGTTTTGATGCTTGCAATATGCCTACTTGCTGTTTTGGACAGATTGTTGTCATGACTTGTATAGGGTGTATGTGTTGATCCGTTGCTCCGTTTTGAGTGTGCTCTATATGAAACTTGCTTGTTTTTGCATGTAGCTTCATATTATCATGGTGCATCCTTGTTTTGAGGTGTTTGCTTGATGTTTGTATGCATTTTGCATCAATGCCATGTCTATCTTGTTTTGCTCATATCTTCTAGGCCGTAGCTCCGAATCTAATGAACTTTATATGTAACTTGACTAGAATTTCGTGTAGATCATCGTGGTGCATCTTAAATTGCTGTTTAACAACTTGAACATAAGGTTTATTCAGATCTGGACCAATTTCGAAATTTGCATATGAGGACTTACCGGAATTGTTCTATGTTGTTTCCGGCCTCATTTAAACTTGCCTTGATGTGTTGCTCTTGTTTGCATCATCTCTTGCCATGAGTAGTTTCATGTCGTTTGTCATGCATCATGCTTGTTATGCATCATGTCTTGTTCATGTGTGGTGTGTTTACTATGTTGTGTGCTTCTTCTTGTTAGTTCCTGTTTAGTTGCGATCGTGAGGATTTGTTCGTCTACGCTTGGTTCGGCTTCATCCGTTCGTCTTCTTCATGGACTCGCTCTTCTTCCTTGCGGGATTTCAGGCAAGATGACCGCTACCCTGGATCTCACTACTATCATTGCTATGCTAGTTGCTTCGTTCTTTCGCTATGCTGCGCTACCTATTACCTGTTTATCAAGCCATCCCAAATTGCCATGTCAGCCTCTAACCTTTTGCACCCTTCCTAGCAAACCGTTGTTTGGCTATGTTACCGCTTTGCTCAGCCCTCTTATAGCGTTGTTAGTTGCGGTGAAGATGAAGTTTGTTCCTTGTTGGAACATGGAGATGTTGTTCCTTATTGGAACATGTTTACTTGTTGGGATATCACAATATATCTTATTTAATTAATGCATCTATATACTTGGTAAAGGGTGGAAGGCTCGGCCTTATGCCTGGTGTTTTGTTCCACTCTTGCCGCCCTAGTTTCCGTCATATCGGTATTATGTTCCCGGATTTTGCGTCCCTAACGCGGTCGGGTGATTTATGGGACCCCTTGACAGTTCGCTTTGAATAAGACTCCAAAGCAAGGCCTAACATTGGTTTTACCATTTGCCTCACCACCACCTACTTTTCCTTGGGAGTCGCTCTCTCGAGGGTCATCTTTATTTAGCCCCCGGGCGGTGCTTCTCTAAGTGCTGGTTCGAACCGAGTCACTTGAGGGCCACCTTGGGGCAACTTGAGGATTGGTTTTACTCGTAGCCTATCTCATCCGGTGTTGCCACGAGCGAGATATGTGCAGCTCCTATCGGGATTGTCGGCAAGATCGGGCGGTCTTGCTGGTCTTGTTTTATTCTTTGTCGAAATGTCTTGTAGCCGGATTCCGAGACTGATCGGGTCTTCCAGGGGAGAAGGAATATCCTTCGTTGATCGCGAGAGCTTATCATGGGCTAAGTTGGGACACCCTTGCAGGGTATAAACTTTCGAGAGCCATGCCCGCGGTTATGTGGCAGATGGGAATTTGTTAATATCCGGTTGTAGTAAACTTGAAGCAAACTCTTCTAAAATACACCAACCGTGTGTGTAACCGTGAGTGTCTCTTTTCGGGGCTGATCAAGAGGAGAGCACGGTTTCTTGGGTTATGTCTGACGTAAGTAGGAGATCAGGATCACTTCTTGATCATTGTTAGTTGACGACCGTTCCTTTGTTTCTCTTCTCGCTCTCATTTGCGTATGTTAGCCACCATATATGCTTAGTCGCTGCTGCAACCTCACCACTTTATTCCTTCCTTACCCATTAAGCTTTGCTAGTCTTGATACCCATGGTAATGGGATTGCTGAGTCCTCGTGGCTCACTGATTACTACACCACCGATTGTGTGTACAGGTTCTTGCGATGATCATGACGCGAGAGCGATGCTTGCTTGTCTTGAGTTCTTCTTCTGCTTCTTCGATCAGGGGATAGGCTCCAGGTCGGCAGCCTGGGCTAGCAGGGTGGATATTGTTTGAGTTTCTGTTTATGTTTCATCCGTAGTCGGATGTTGATCTCTTCTATATGATGTTGATATATTCTTGTGGCATTTGTGCCTTTTGTATGTATCCCCATCTATTATGAAATGTTGATGTAATGATATCCACCTTGCAAAAGCGTTTCAATATGCGGGTCTATCCTTGGTGGGACCTTCGAGTTCCTTTTGGATAGGGTCGCATATTGGGCGTGACAAGTTGGTATCAGAGCCTCGACCGACCTTAGGAGCCCCCCTTGATTGATCGTGTAGTTTGGCCGTTGTTGAGTCTAGAAGAAAACTATTTTCGGAGTCTAGTTATACCGGAGAGTAGGAATTCTTTTTACTCCTCAGCCCCTTCGTCGCTCTGGTGAGGAATCTTGACGTAGGTGTTTTGAATTACTCCTCTTCCCTTTCAAACTTTCTTTAGGATCACGCAGTTGGTTTTCCGATCGTTGTTCCTCAGCTCTTTGCATCCGGTGCATTTCTCGTCAAGCCGACTCGAGTCTCTTCATCTTTGCCAAGTTCAATCCTCAGTTTCTTCCTCCGACGTCGTTGTTTTTCCTGTCCGAAGTTGTCCTTGTTTGTTTTCCCACCCGCCCTCCCTTCTTCTTTTCCGAACCGGAGTCCGTAATCGAGTATCCTTCCTACTCGTGTGAAGCATTTGCATTCGTTCAACCGGTGTTTCCTCTTGAAGTTATTCATCGGGTTTCCCCTTGCAAGTTGCCTTTGTTTTTCCCGCCCTCCCACCCTCTTCTTCCCGGAGCCCGAGTCTCTTTCGAGCATTAATTTCATTCATACGAAGCCTCTTCAGTCTTTCGTCAATTGTTTCAACCAGTGAATTCTCGTCTGTGTTCTAATTAATTCGAGGTTGTCACCTCATTTAAATATTTCAATTGTTCCGGTGCTTCATCTATCTGTTCGACATCCCTTTCAAACGGTGTTATCTCTTCAGTGGGCCCTAACCCACAGGTCTTTTCCCAGGATCTTACCTGACTCTTCTAATTATTCCGGAGCTATTCTCTAATTCTTTTCGGAGTTTGACGTAAGTATGAATTTCATCAATCAGATGTTTTTCCAAGATCGATTTCAAATCATTTCATTGTTGACTCAACCTCTTTGCTTTTCATTCTACCGGAGTATCTCAACAATTTTGGTGGTGTTTATCGTCGTCCTTGAAGACAGAAGTAGAGTTTCTCTTAAATCTTGTCCGTTCCTCCGGAGATTCATGGTGCTAGCTCGATGTTATCCTATCTAATTGTTTCCAGTTGTGCAATTCTTTTCATCCATCCGGAGTATTTCAGGAGTTGCTTTTCTGTTCCGATTACCCGGAGGCCTCCATTTCAGAAGATTTCCTCGGCCCAAGTTTTCAGCTTCGTTCTCCAATTATTCTATATCCGTGCCCCTTCGTTCATCTCAATATTCTTCCGGTGCTTCGTTCAAGTATTCTTTAATCAGCTCATGATCTCTTTGTTCTTTTACATCTAAATCTCCTCTAGTTTATTTGTTCTTCTAATTTTTCCCGGCGATTCTTCCATCAGTCATTTTCGAATTCTTACGGTGGTTCGTTCAAGATTCTTTTTCCTTGATTATCATTTTAATTCATTCGTTCTTTCCAATCCTACCGGTGGTTAATGAAGACCTTCTCAAGGTGGCGCTAAGTCACTTCTTAATCCTTTTCAAGAAGAATAAGTAGTATGCAAAATCCATTGCTTGTCATCAATTTAATTTCATGAAGGATAAGCATACAATAAATCTTATTTTTATTTCATCCAAGTGATTAATCTTTTCCTTCGGAGTTTGTTCTTGATGAATAAATTCTAGTCCCAAGTGTTCTCTATTTTTTCTTTTCCGGAGTTCAATTTCCTCAGCCATCTCGTCGGAACCTCCAACTAAATCACTGCAAGGCTCATCTTATTCTTTCTTCCTTCATTTTATCTCATCATCCTTTTTGTTACCGGAGTTCTTCATGGTGGTTCTTCATGATTTAATTCATTCCTCAAGAGTTCATCAAGATTCTTGTTCAAGGAGCTCAAGTATCTTCCTCCTTGCATCTCAAAGTGCAATTAATCCTCCATATCCTTCCGAAGTGGAGTTTTGCATTTCTTCGTTCTCCTCAGCTATTTAATCTTTTCCGTTTGTGGTAGGTTATCACCTCATAATTTTTGAGAGGTTATCCATAAGTCCACATAAAGCTTATTCTTTTCGTTGTTGATTTTTCTCAACAACTCCGTTCAATCCTTCCTTCTAAGTTCTTTTCTTTCAATTCTTTCAATTCTTCCGGAGGCATTGCATTGTTCATCTCGTCAAGTGCCATCCCGTCTTGTGAAGCTCGTGTTCTATTCCTACATGTTTCAGACGGAAAGCCTAAATCCTTTCAGTCTTATCCGTTTCTTTTCTCATTCTAACCACTCCGGTTAGAACGAGTGCTTTCATAGTCTATCTGATTTCATGAGTTTTCGATTCTCGTCATTCTCGTCGTTCCTCTCTTCTTCTCGAGTGCTCTCGATTCTTTGCTTCTTCCCTTGAGTTTTTGTTCCGCCTCTTCCTTTTCTCTTCCGTCTCGGTCCTAAGATCTCGGGACGAGATCTCTTGTTAGTGGAGGAGTGTTGTAACGCCCCGGATTCGATGCGCCAGGTGTCCGCCAGTTATTTGCCGTCCTTGCCATGTCAACTTCTTGCGTGTTGCACTTTGCCATGTCATCATATGCATTTCATATCATGTCATCATGCGCATTTCATTTTGCATACGTGTTCGTCTCATGCATCCGAGCATTTTCCCCGTTGTCCGTTTTCCAATCCGGCACTCCTATGTCTCCCGGCGCCCCCTTTTACATCTTTTCGTGTGCGGGTGTTAAATGTTCTCGGAATGGGTTGAAGCTTGACTTGCGGTCTTATTATAGTGTAGACAGAGCGCCTGTCAAGTTTCGTCGCATTCGGAGTCCATTTGATAGCCCAACCGTCATGTATAGCGGTATCGTTATCGGTACCTTCGTCGGACGTTTCGGATTCTGAAACTGCCGCCGGACGGCACCTCTCTTCTCTCCCCTCAGTCCAGACCCTCTCGTCACAGCCCACCTGCAGCCCTCCTATAACCCCCTCCGCTCCGGACCGCCAGATCGAGATCCGAGGGTCTGAAACCCCTCAAAAACGCCCCAAAACCCTCCTAACCCTAGCACCTACCCTATTTAAACCCCTCCCATGCCATTTTGGGCAGTCCCTAGCCTCCCCTAACCCCCAGCCGCAACTTCCCCTTCCTCCTCGGGATCTCCGCCGCCTCCCACCTCCGTTTCCGCGCCACCCGCTCCCTCCTCGCCACTTGGCGCCGCCAAGTGGCGCGCTCCCATTGGTCTGCGCCGCCTCCCAGCCGCCTGGAGCCAACCAGGGGCGGCCACCTGCCCTCCCGCGCCTTCCCACGCGCGGGCCCTCCGACCCGCAGCCGACCCGTCTGGGCCCGATCTGGGCGAGAGCCCGCCCGCCGCCCGCACCTCGGCGCCCGACGCCGCCGCCGACGACGGTCCTCTCCGCCCGTCCCGCCGCCGCACCGTGCTGCCGGACCGCCGCCGTCTCCACCGGGCGGCGGCTCCCGAGCCCGCCGAGCAGGCCAGCGCCTCGCCGCCCTCTCCCTCCTCCCGTCGCCTTTCTCCTCCTCCTCTAATCCTCTCTGTTCCCGAGGATCCGCCGCCGCCTTGGTGATCGCCGCCGCCCATGGAGCTCGCGTCGCCGCCGCCTTCACCGGATCCGCCGGAACCACCGAATCCGGTTGCCCAGCGCCCGATCTACCCGTTCAGCCTCCCGACCTCCTCCATCACGGCGAGCTCGCCTCGCGCCTCCAACCGCCGCCGGCCGGCGTTGACCTACCGCTGGGATGGCCTCGTCCCAGATCCCCGAGGACCCCCGAACCAAACGTCCGGATCCGTCCCGCACCGCGCTGTCCCGCTCCGCTCGATCCCGGGTTGACTTTTCCCGGAGGTGAAAATCCACTAAGTCCCCGAGTTTT
This sequence comes from Aegilops longissima, assembly GCA_021605205.1. Lineage (NCBI taxonomy): Eukaryota > Viridiplantae > Streptophyta > Magnoliopsida > Poales > Poaceae > Aegilops > Aegilops longissima. The sequence continues at coordinate 518,488,166 of CM038682.1, forward strand.
CAGTAATTTTCATGCATTTTCATCATGCCATAACTCTGCATCTATAGCTCCGTTTTGCGCGTGTGATATGTCAAAATGTTCGTCTCGATGAGTAGATCATTCCATCTCATTGCATCGTTTTCATTTGAGCTCATCTTGATGCCATAAATGCTGTTGGAAGAGTGCTATGTTATGTTAGTTTCTGTTTTTCTTAACAGAACATGCACTTTTGTCATTTTTGCCATGATTGATGTGTGCATCCTATGGACTTGAGTCCTACATGTGTTTTGTAATATGCCATGCCATATTTCCAGGGGTGTATGCCATGTATTTTTGTGATCTATGTGGTGACTAGCACAAGCATGCAAACTAGGCTTCATGATGTTGCTGATTTCAGCCCTGTTTTGCTGATATTTTTATGCCATGTTAACTTGATGCTACAGAGAGATCCATGCTTATTTTGAGATACTTCAGTAAGGGTCTTTTGTTCTACATGTCTTGCTCTATCCATCCATGCCCTTTTTTGCAATTATGGAGTGCCATAGCTTGAGTCAATCGAGCTCTACTTTTGCTATAAAATGTTCCTGGCAGATTGTTTACATGTTATTCAATTTTGCCAAGGTTGTTGTAGTTGATCCTTGCATGCTATGATGTTGTTCTTGCCATGTATAGATTCTATGCCATGTCTTCTTACTGTTAGTTGCCTTGCCATGCCATGTATTGCTCTGTGGTGAGTGGTTCAAGCTCACCAACATGCCTACTTGTTGTTGTTCCTGCCATGTTTGAATCTGTAATATAACTTGCCATGTTTACATGGGTGCCATCATATTTTCTGATCCTTTTTGGCTTATGGTCGCTAAAGGACTTTTGTTCTATGCTTTGAGTAGATTCATGCCATGCCTTTGTTTGCCATGATAAGTTCCTGTAGCATGTTGTTTGATAGCTCTAAACATTGCAACTTTGATGTTATTTACGCTAAAGTCCAAGCTGTTATTATTTGCAATCTTGCCATGTCCTTTTGAGCATGTTCTAGTGATTTCGGAGATAGCTCAGTGTTCATGTTTTGTAATGCTTTACCTGTATATCATGCCCATGCCTTTTGTTATTATGTTGAGGTCCTGTAGCATGTTGTTTTGATGCTTGCAATATGCCTACTTGCTGTTTTGGATGATTGTTGCCATGACTTGTATAGGGTGTATGTGTTGATCCGTTGCTCCGTTTTGAGTGTGCTCTATATGAAACTTGCTTGTTTTTGCATGTAGCTTCATATTATCATGGTGCATCCTTGTTTTGAGGTGTTTGCTTGATGTTTGTATGCATTTTGCATCAATGCCATGTCTATCTTGTTTTGCTCATATCTTCTAGGCGTAGCTCGAATCTAATGAACTTTATATGTAACTTGACTAGAATTTCGTGTAGATCATCGTGGTGCATCTTAAATTGCTGTTTAACAACTTGAACATAAGGTTTATTCAGATCTGGACCAATTTCGAAATTTGCATATGAGGACTTACCGGAATTGTTCTATGTTGTTTCCGGCCTCATTTAAACTTGCCTTGATGTGTTGCTCTTGTTTGCATCATCTCTTGCCATGAGTAGCTTCATGTCGTTTGTCATGCATCATGCTTGTTGTGCATCATGTCTTGTTCATGTGTGGTGTGTTTACTATGTTGTGTGCTTCTTCTTGTTAGTTCTTGTTTAGTTGCGATCGTGAGGATTTGTTCGTCTACGCTTGGTTCGGCTTCATCCGTTCGTCTTCTTCATGGACTCGCTCTTGTTCCTTGCGGGATTTCAGGCAAGATGACCGCTACCCTGGATCTCACTACTATCATTGCTATGCTAGTTGCTTCGTTCTTTCGCTATGCTGCGCTACCTATTACCTGTTTATCAAGCCATCCCAAATTGCCATGTCAGCCTTTAACCTTTTGCACCCTTCCTAGCAAACCGTTGTTTGGCTATGTTACCGCTTTGCTCAGCCCCTCTTATAGCGTTGTTAGTTGCAGGTGAAGATGAAGTTTGTTCCTTGTTGGAACATGGAGATGTTGTTCCTTGTTGGAACATGTTTACTTGTTGGGATATCACAATATATCTTATTTAATTAATGCATCTATATACTTGGTAAAGGGTGGAAGGCTCGGCCTTATGCCTGGTGTTTTGTTCCACTCTTGCCGCCTAGTTTCCATCATATCGGTATTATGTTCCCGGATTTTGCGTCCCTAACGCGGTCGGGTGATTTATGGGACCCCTTGACAGTTCGCTTTGAATAAGACTCCTCCAAAGCAAGGCCCAACATTGGTTTTACCATTTGCCTCACCACCACCTACTTTTCCCTTGGGAGTCGCTCTCTCAAGGGTCATCTTTATTTAGCCCCGGGGCGGTGCTTCTCTAAGTCTTGGTTCGAACCGAGCACTTCTTCAAGGGCCACCTTAGGGCAACTTGAGGATTGGTTTTACTCGTAGTCTGTCTCATCCGGTGTTGCCACGAGAGCGAGATATGTGCAGCTCCTATCGGGATTGTCAAGATCAGGCGGTCTTCTTGGTCTTGTTTTATTCTTTGTCAAAATGTCTTGTAGCCGGATTCCGAGACTGATCGGGTCTTCCCGGGGAGAAGGAATATCCTTCGTTGATCGCGAGAGCTTATCATGGGCTAAGTTGGGACACCCCTGCAGGGTATAAACTTTCGAGAGCCGTGCCCGCGGTTATGTGGCAGATGGGAATTTGTTAATATCCGGTTGTAGTAAACTTGAAGCAAACTCTTCTAAAATACACCAACCGTGTGTGTAACCGTGAGTGTCTCTTTTCGGGGCTGATCGAGAGGAGAACACGGTTTCTTGGGTTATGTCTGACGTAAGTAGGAGTTCAGGATCACTTCTTGATCATTGTTAGTTGACGACTGTTCCTTTGTTTCTCTTCTCGCTCTCATTTGCGTATGTTAGCCACCATATATGCTTAGTCGCTGCTGCAACCTCACCACTTTATTCCTTCCTTACCCATTAAGCTTTGCTAGTCTTGATACCCATGGTAATGGGATTGCTGAGTCCTCGTGGCTCACAGATTACTACACCACCAGTTGCAGGTACAGGTTCTTGCGATGATCATGACGCGAGAGCGATGCTTGCTTGTCTTGAGTTCTTCTTCTGCTTCTTCGATCAGGGGATAGCCTCCAGGTCGGCAGCCTGGGCTAGCAGGGTGGATAATGTTTATGTTTCTGTTTATGTTTCATCCGTAGTCGGATGTTGATCTCTTGTATATGATGTTGATGTATTCTTGTGGCATTTGTGCCTTTTGTATGTATCCCCATCTATTATGAAATGTTGATGTAATGATATCCACCTTGCAAAAGCGTTTCAATATGCGGGTCTATCCTTGGTGGGACCTTCGAGTTCCTTTTGGATAGGGTCGCATATTGGGCGTGACAAATTGAGAATGGATGATGATATGGAGGTCGACCCTATGGATTTCCTCAATACAAACGCGTATGACTGTGACATAGATATGATGAGTCAACCATATGACGAATCGGTCTATCAACTTGCTAATGAGGATATGGATGATATGCCGGGCAGGGTCGAAAGCGAGGATTGCAAAAGTCTCTCTTCATGAAACTCTCACAGACACGCTGAAGATGCCGCCTCAACACAGGCTCAACTAGCCGGGCGCGAGGTCGTCTGATGCTTAGCCCAGAACAGGGGCAGGGGTTAAGGAAGGGTGCGGAAGGTGTGCCCAAGAAAAGGAGAGGAAGAGATCGGGAAGGTAAGCGCCTCCAAACAAGCGAGCACATAGCAGCCAGACGATGCATTCTGAAGAGCGTGTACCCGTGAAAGGTGCGGTCATGTTCCATCTCACGGGAGAGCCGATGCTACCGTCGAAACCGTTGGAGGCACTATCTGGGGATCTCAGGAGACTGCACGACCATGTGATGTCGACTGATAAAAGCCTACTAGCCTCAAAGGATCCGGGATATCGACATCTGCGGCTCGTGTGCACGAGGGAAGTGCTACGTCGACCACGGCCTGCGGAGGTGTTCTTCCTGCGGTTTGACCATATCTTTGAGATGTTTCTAACAAGGCGGCTCGATTTTACTATCGTCCGCCTTTTTGCGCTACATATGAGCTCCGTCATGATGAGTGAAGAAATCTCGCAAATCTGTGTGGCGGATCTGTACTACATGCACGAGTCTTTCTTGAGTCTCGGCGACTTTGAGTGTGAAACTGCTAGGGAGTACCTCCAAAACTTCATGGTAAAGAATAAGGACCGGAAATTGTCCTCGTGCCTTATCATCCAAAGTAAGTCGATTCGGACAACCCTTTCGTACATTTCAATCATTCCTTCTCTCTCATATGGGGAATAATTTGAGGTGTCTTTTCCTTGACAGAACGGGGCGCCGTCCTTATCATTCTTTACCCGCAAGTCTCCCACGCGTGTATTTTAACCCTTCCGAGACTACGAGAAAAAGACTACACCCACATAATGAATATTCTAGATGATGCTCTCCAAGGCTTGACTTTAGAGGTGGCCACGTGCAGATCAAGAAACAAAGGAACAAGAAGATGGGTATCGCGCATAAAACTAACTTCTCCTACATCCATGTCCCAAAACCAAGCAAGAAGGATGGATTCTACATCATCCATCTCATGATTCAGTTCAACACGGATCACCAAAAGCTTCGCATGAACAGCAGAAATGATGATCATATCCACAAGTGGCTAGAATCTCATGAAGAAGCGGATTATAAACTTAGAGATGACTTCTTTCGCATCCAAAGCGACATTGCGACGATCATCATGAAAGAAGTCGTCGATGAGAAGGGGATGTTCCACCACGGCCCTATATCGCGAGCTGACGTCTGAATCGCATAGGCATGCAACGTCTAGACCTCACGCCGTTCAAGAAGCTAGGGTTCATCCTCGATGATATGGAAGGATGGAACTTCTACTGATTTATGATGCCGATGATGATGATATGTGTCGATTGAACTTGTATACTTTTTGTAGCTATGAAACTTTGCGATGTCCACGGTCCCTGCCGAACTTGCGTAACGCTACTTTGTTAGTTTGCGTACGATGACGTGCGTACCTCTAGTTAATTAATTTGCGTACTGTATGTTTCATCTAGTTGCTAACCCTTTCTTTTTCGGTGTTGCTCTAGTATATTTTGTTGCATATATATGACTGTACATCCTATTCATGAACATGCATCTCTAACGTAACAGGTACCTAGTTTATTGATGGCGAGATGGAATTGCTATGTCGTGTACAAAGGGAAGGTTCCGGGGGTGTACAACGAGTGGCATGAGTGTCAGACGCAAGTGAATGGGTTCACGGGCGCCAGCCATAAAGGCTTCAAAAGCAGACAAGAAGGAGAAGCTAGTTACTTGAGGTTCACGCTAGCGCGAGAGAGGACTGGTAACCGCCACCTCATGTTCTGCATAGTTCTGCTCTCACTCATAGTGATAGCTCTTCTTGCGTATACCTTTGTTTAGATGGATGACGTTGTTGTAGTTGCAAGTATTCGAGACTTGCATGTATCACTATTTTCGAGATGATGACAAGATACCACTGTGTTGGATGATGATTATGATGAGACTATTTGTATGTACATGCTATGATTACATTTGTGTTCTCGCAGGCATTTGTATGTGTATCATGATGACATTTCTATGTGCTAAAGATTCTTCTATAAAGCCTGTTCAAATACAAAAAAAAATATGCCAAAAAAACTACTTAAATTAGCGATGGCGAGTGTATAAAAGTTAGCAGCAGCGCCGTGATAGCGATGGCGAGTCCGTGCAAAAAGCGCTAGAGCTACTAGCGAGCGAGCTTCCGCTAACTGTCACTGCTGCTGCTACTTGTGTAGCGAGAGCGCCGGTGAGCACGCTGCGCTTCTTGCTATGTGTTAGTGAGCGCATGTCCCCGCGCTACTGATACATCTAAAACCCGCGCTGCTGCTAGCCTTTTCCCTAGTAGTGGGGTGAGGAGTCCTTGTCTTGATCACCAAGTCTTGTGGAATCTTTCTTGTATGCGGCAGCTGTCCGGACTGGCCCATGAGTATACGGCCATGGGGTCCTCGGCCCAATCTAACAGATCGGGAGATGACGTGGTGAGTACCCCCTAGTCCAGGACACCGTCAGGGGGCGCCACCTCCTCCTTCCTTCCTCCCGCACTTATATAAGGAAGGGGGGCGCCACTTGGGGAGGACCCCAAGTAGGATTCGGCCTAGTTGGGGGCGCCTCCGGGCTGCTCCCTCCTCCCCCAACTATATATACTAGTCGCCGACCCGTGCATCGCACGGGCTAGTTTAATGTCGCACAACACTAAAATTTTAGAAGTATTACCAATTGATTATCACATGGGTATATATGATTTTACTAAAAATGACCATATGATAGAGGATCAAATCCTTTGATTCAATTACTGGTGATACGCTTTACATGTAACTTCATACTGAGAATGCATGTTATAATTTTTCATGGTAATCCATATGAAAACAGAGTTAAAGACTTTAAGTTAATGATTAGACACTTCACATGTGTTCATGGGCTCTATCATTTTTTCTGTTGGATCTTTCAATTTGTATGCATATTCCATTGGTTCTCAATCTTTTATTGCTATACTATGGATTCTTATTTTAGGCGTCTTGCTAATAGTAGCTAGGATTTCTAGAAGAAGATGCCATTTGTATAATGAGAAATAAAAATAAATATCAAGAGTTTGTGTGGCTGAAGCAACTACTTTCAAAGTAATAGAAAGAAAAGCAATGGCTGGAGTGGGGGAGTCAGAGTCGAAAAGAGGATTCCTTGTTTCTTTCTCTCATGCAAAACAGTCCATGAGACATTCATCTCGGTCTAAAAATTTGTAAACCAAACTTCTTTATTTTTTGTATGACATGCATATGAATAAACGCATGTGAGTTGTGTGAGATACAAGTCATGTTCTGTTATTTTTGTCAAAATGGAAAGGAAAAATTGTGCATACTACTCTGTAATGTTATAGTAAGTGTTGTTGTAGCCAAGAATGAAATTTCTTCTTCTCCCCTTTGAAGACTACTTTTTTCATTAACATGCAACTTTGATTATAAGACCATTCCACAAAGCACACTGAATAGATAGGTGTTAAAGAAGCAAACCATGCCGCTTCAAGTTGAATCAGATGACATGTTTGAATATACCCACGGTTATACATCTCAGAAGCTATATCTCTAGTCAACATGGCAACTTCTTGTCTATTTTTACATTTATAAGGAATTTTCAAAATAATGTGCATTCAGGTGACATTAGACTTATAGCACCATTTCCTGTATTAGGTATAAGCTGCCGCTCTTGCCAATTCTTAGCACAAATCAAATTGATGTGTTATTTATTCCCAATGCAATGAACATGGGGAGTAAATAAGGAGTCTTTTCCTTCCATACGTAGTGATTTGTGATCTAAAAAGTAGAGCAAAAACACATTATTATAGATTATAGTATTTCTAAGAATATAAATATTTGAACCTATTTTTATTATAGAGTATATATATATATTATACTCACAAAAAAGAATATAAATATTTGAAACTTTTTTTCATCTCCCATGCACTCTTGCTAATGAAGTACAATATCTGAGCGAAAATATGTTCTTCCAAAGAGTACAACACTGTTGCAAATACATATTGAGAGTGAAAGATTAAAATTATAGGTGCATAATCTTACAGATTCAATTCTGGAAGTCATTTCGAATGCCAAATCTTCAGTAGCAACAACGATAATCACTTGTATACTGAGATTACAGATTCAGTCGCAAGTTCACAACAACGATAATCATTTGTATACTGAGAATACAGATATTGGGAGTCAATGGTTGTTGCTTGTAAGAATATACAGATAAAGTACCATGCTGAAAGAGTAAGCTATTGGCAACAAACGTTCAAGGCTCTCATGCTCGTAGGCTTTCTTATAGTTTCGGTGTAATGGTATTAAGTATCCACACATCACTGCTACTTCACTATAAGTTGTTGCGATAATAAATTACTAAATTAGTAATCATATAATCAAAATTTGATCAATAGAACTATGGCACTGTAGCATGTTACTTGGTATTTAACTGTTCTGCTAAGCCTTCAGAAAACTTGAATCTCTGAACATCGTTTCTGTCGATAGATGTAATCTAGAACAAAATACATTCGGCAATAAAAAATAAAGTTATGTGAGGTGTTATTAAGTGATATTTCACCAGTTGCTCTCAAATTCCTATTGCTTCCATATACCATGAATATACTATAAGTTGTCAAGGCGTGAATATTTAATTATGCATTGATGTAATTGTAACAGCAAGAAGATATCACAGTACAGAGGAAACATCAAATCCAAGATCTAGCTTGATTGGTTCAACAAACATTTGTATGGGAAATACACGTATGATGCTGTGTACGATAAGAACTATACTTATGTGTATAGATAGAGTGGCCAGCTAATATGGTAGTTATTTATTCAAAGGCAAAGAATATATTAACAATTTCTTCTCTATATTAAACTATAATAATGCCACATATTAGGGGCCAAATGAAGTTCTCACGTAGCACAATAAGTTCTCTTATCCATGCAGCTTCAATTCAAGAACATTTTACCTTTAGTGTTAGATGGATATTACCCTCGAAAAATCAAACACCTTCAATCTCAATTTGCAAACCTGAAGGCTTCTACTAAAACTCAGGCATTCATGCCAAGAGAAAGAGAGAGAAACATTATGGCATGCCCCAAAACAATAGTATTATGTATGAAAAAAAGCATAAATGATAGTATGCATGATTTACTAATACTATGATTAATTGTTCGCAACCCTGCACTATCTCCGCAAAATTGCTATTTTATTAATTCAGTACATATGGAAGGAAAAATCACTCCAGATAGAACTACCAGTACTAAGAAAATGAGATTGACCATTGGACTTCCAATCATAGTATTTTACAGGATCCACACTAATAAAAATCTAGAGTAAATGTTTTCATTGTCTTTGATTGATCACAAACAGATTTTTGCTAGCTCCACAAAGACAAAGAAGCTCATGCATGTAAACCATTGGAAACTTTTAAAGAAGCATGTGAACAGACCAGGAAAACATCAAAGCACAACAATATTTATTAGTTGTTCTTCCCAGTACACTTATACCAATGACGTGTTGTGAATTAATACTAACAAATAGTAAATAATATAGTAATAACACTGAAATTTGAGACTGAACACATGCATTATGTAGTAGACGGACATTTCTAAACCTGAAGCGAAAAGAGATGGCATATAAAATTATAAAATTAATCTTAAAGAAAAACATCATGATGCACATTCTTTAGTTTCATTCTTGAGATTGCAATTCTGCATTACAGGCATTTTCTCAATTACAATAGTACAAAATCCACCTCCTATGTTGTTATTACAACAGAAAAAGTCATCAACAGTTAAAAGGTTAGCTTGCAAACCAAAATAACAAATAGAAAATGGCAAGATTATTTAGAAACCAATATTAAGTAGTCAGGCAATAACGAATTCATATAAGACATTCGATTCAAGGGTTTCACTTACATATTTGATGTATCAGAATAGAAGTGACTAGACCAATACGAAACAATGATATAAGATAGGATGAAGATGTGCTCCTATCCATGTTCTACGGGGAAATGCAAAGCAACAGTTTCCGTGTTTGTATAAAATGCTAGTCTAGCATCTTGGCTTCTTGCGTCAGGTTTGTTTGCAACTATATGGATACAAAACTAAAAGATTCATTTAGAAACACACGAGGATATTAATCCACTATTCTATAAGCAAAAGAAAAAAAAAACTGAGGAAGGGATCTATCTATTCGCCCAGGCTAGGAACGTTCTTGCTTGTCAATGACGCCTTCGGATAGATCTGCAATGCGAGATGATGATGCAATTCCTTTCGACAGATGTGCAGTGCAAGATCAATATTGTAACAACATCATAAGTATGTTGTCTTGTATGCATGAAGTTGCTTTCGGGGAGTGAGGCCGGCTGGGAACAACGACATCACGATAAGAGGGACGCTTTTTAGGTGATGTAAATTAAGACTGCAATGGAAGGCAGATGAATGTGCTCTGTAGGCTCAGTTCATCGAGGGATGAAAGTAGCTAATTTATAAGGAGCCTGCGATCAAATTTCCTTTTCCTGTTTTTTGTTGTAGAGACATACAGAGAGAGAGAGAGAGAGAGAGAGAGAGAGAGAGAGAGAGAGAGATGATGATCATTTTTTCCCAATAGGGCAAAATAGGATAAACCAAAGGGAGGATGCCTCAAGGAAAACAGGAGAGACCAAGGAGAGGACGACTCGTCACACGTGGCATATGAGCGCATCTCATGTTTCATCCGAGTGCTACAGGTGAAATATATATTAACTTCCTACGTAAACTCATGTAGGTTGGGTCATTTTTCCACTTCAAGAGTTGTCTAAATCGTTTGGTTAACATATTTCATTTACATAGATTAATTTGATAGTCTGAACGACGTGGATAAATGAGGAAGCACTAATTAAAGAAGTCTCTAATTAGAATAGTATAAAAATTACAAAGCATTTCGATGGGCAGGATATAATGTTAAAATATTCAGTAGACGATTAGAGATTTTGAAAAAGTCAACACACTATCATCTTCAAATTTCCCTCTCTACCGACCCCCTTGGAAGAACTATCCTATATAACATTGCATCCCTAGCATGTGAATTCGTGAATGAAAATGAAGTTACTCCTGTTGTAACAGCAACTAAGCACTAAAAGGGCTAGCCAGAGCACTAAACTTAACATCCTAAGAATGATGAAGATACTTACACGTAGTTTCTCTCAAGCTGCAAAAATATTACACAAAATAGTATGCATTGACCATACTTGCAAAAATATTACACATAACAGTGACCATGGTTAGCAGCAAAAAAATCTTAAGGGGAGTATAGTACTTGCATAGTTGCATATAGAGTACAGTTAGGGCAATACCAAATTATATAAACTATATGTGTGATATAGAAAGAAATGGAGTGTACCTTTAAGGGATGAAGGTTTGCAAAAAAAAATATTATGCATGTGCAACTCGTACTTGAAGCTAACTGTGTATGGCCAATAGTTTTAAAATCTGACTACCAGCTTATATAACAACAACAAAAGTGCACAATTTAGTAGTTTAACACATGAAAGAATATTTAAACTCCAAGCATCATACCTCTGTGATGAATTGAACGGATGGAGAATAGAGTAGGGATCCTGGCGCTAGCAGTCCGCTGCAGCCCCTTCACTTGGCATCATCACTGACTATGACGGCCGCCTTATCCGCTGTTGCATCAACCATTGTGAGATTGATTCAGTAAATTGGCCTAAAAAGATCTATGTTGGCATGCTGCATAGTCACAACCCAAAATATGTTGTTATTAAACACCAAAAAAGAAAGGGATTGGGGAGATTCTGGGTTGAACCGGCCCTTTTTCAGATTAGTTGATAGAAATCTGAACTTCAAGATGACATTGAAGTAAGACCGAGAAGGATTAGCAAGAGGCGATTGGATTGTGTGGGCCTTTTATCAGAGCGATTACAGCGTGAGGTACACTTGGGGCCTCACGACCATGGCCTCCAGCATGAGGCGCTCGTCACAGTGCAGGCACCGCAGCACGACGACGGACGGCAGGGACGGCGGGAACGCGCAGTGCTAGAGCGCACTACCCAGAGCGTCATGAAGGAATTGGCGGTGGCGGCATCATCGCATGACGGCGGCGGAATCGTTGGATGGCGGCGGCGGCAGCGGTGGCCGCAGCGGCGGATGGCGGACAGCAGCGGCAGCAGCGGATGGCGGTGGCAGTAGCGGATGGCGGCGGCGGCGGCGGATGGAGGCAGTGGCGGCCGCAATGGCGGATGGCGGTGACGGCATATAGGTCGAGGAAGCCAAGGAGAATTAGTCTCGGAGCGAATTTTTTTTATCTGCTCGGAGCGAATTTTTTGGTGCAGACGTTTAGGCTATAATGGGTTGATGGGTCGTTGACCATGCAACATCATCGTGTAATCCGGTGCGGTTGTAAAGTGGTTTCTGAGTCAGTAACAATGACAAATTATAGACAAATGAGCCTGTAACATGGTCTGTATCGATATAGTTTGTTCAAACAGTCATTAGATATAGATATATTTTTTATGGGTCGATCTACACCGTAATAACTCGGTCCCACCAGATTAACGACTCTAATTTTCTAATTAATGTGGTAATTTCTTGAGAGTCTGTAATTAGTATAGGTATAGATATAGATGTGGGAGGGGGTCGCCTAGCACAACACAATATTGTCTTAGCCGTGTGCGGCGCCCCCTCCACCGTTTACACCCCGGTCATATTTTTGTAGTGCTTAGGCGAAGCTCTACGAAGATAGCTTCACCATCATCGTCACCACGCCGTCGTGCTGCCGGAACTCATCCACTACCTCGTCGTCTTGCTGGATCAGGCAGGCAGAGGACGTCACTGAGATGAACGTGTGCCGTACGTGGAGGTGTTGTACATTCGGTACTTGATCGGTTGGAGTGCAAAGAATTTCGACTACATAAACCAAGTTAACAAACGCTTCCACTTACGGTCTACGAGGGTACATAGACACACCCTCCCCTCTCGTTTCTATGCATCTCTATGGATAGATCTTGTGTGTGCGTAGAATTTTTTTTGTTTTTCATGCAACATTTCCCAACTATGATATCAGAGCCAGGTCTATATGTAGATGATATGCATGAGTAGAACACAAAGAGTTGTGGGCGGTTATAGTCATATTGCTTACCAGCAACGTCTTATTTTGATTCGGCGGTATTGTGGGATGAAGCGGCCCGGACCAGCCTTACATGTCCATGCACATGAGACCGGTTCCAACTATAGACATGCAACTAGTTTTGCATAAAGGTGGCTAGCAGGTGTCTGTTTCTCCTACTTTAGTTGAATCGAATATGACTGTGGTCAGTCCTTGAAGAAGGTTAAAACAGCAAACTTGATAAATCACCGTTGTGGTTTTGCGTAGTTAAGAACGGTTCTTGTTAGAAGCCCGTAGCAGCCACGTAAAACATGCAACAACAAAGTAGAGGACGTCTAACTTGTTTTTGCAGGGTATGTTGTGATGTGATGTGGTCAAGATATGATGTGATATATGTTAATGTATGAGATGATCACGTTTTGTAATATCGACAACCGGCAGGAGCCTTATGGTTGTCTCTTAATTATTGTATGAAATGCAAGCGCCATGTAATTGGTTTATTTTATCGCTATGCGTTAGCAATAGAAGTAGAAGCTATAGTTAGCGAGACGACTCCGACGCAACGATGGAGATCAGGGTGTCGAGCCGGTGACAATGGAGATCATGATAATTCTTTGAAGATGGAGATCAAAAGCACAAGATGATTGATGGCCATATGATGTCACATATTTTGATTGCATGTGATGTTTATCCTTTATGCATCTTATTTTTCTTAGAACACCGATAGAATTATAAGATGATCCCTTCACTAAATTTCAAGATAAAAGTGTTCTCCCCGAGTATGCACCATTGCCAAAGTTCGTCATTTCGAAGCACCACATGATGATCGGGTGTGATAGCTCTACGTTCACATACAACGGGTGTAAGACAGTTTTGCACATGAAGAATACTTGGGTTAAACTTGACGAGCCTAACATGTACAAAGATGGTCTTGGAACATTGGAGACCGAAAGGTCGAACGTGAGTCATATAGTAGATATGATCAACATAGAGATGTTCACCATTGATGACTACCCCATCTCACGTGATGATCGGACATGGGTTAGTTAGTTTGGATCACATATCACTTAGATAACTTGAGGGATGTTTATTTAAGTGGGATTTCTTTAGTAATTTGATTAATTGAACTTAAATTTATCATGGACTTAGTCTTATAGTTTTGCATATCTATGTTGTAGATCAATGGCCCGAGCTACCGTTCCCCTGAATTTTAATGTGTTCCTAGAAAAAGCTAAGTTGAAAGATGATGGTAGCAAGTACACGGACTGGGTCCGTAACTTGAGAATTATCCTCATTGCTGCACAGAAGAATTATTTCCTTGATGCACCGCTTGGTCACAGGCCTGCTGCAGGAGCTGAAGCAGATGTTATACGGCTTAGAACCGAGACTTCAAAGACGTTTTGAACGTCATGGAGCATATGAGATGTTCCAAGAGTTGAAGTTGATATTTCAAGCAAATTACCGGGTTGAGAGATATGAAGTCTCCAACAAGTCTACAACTGCAATATGGAGGAGAACAGTTCTGTTAGTGAACACATACTCAAATGTCTGGGTATAATAACCACTTGACTCAGCTGGGAGTTGATCTTCCAGTTGATAGTCTTATTGACAGAGTTCTTAAATCACTGCCACTAAGCTACAAAGGCTTCGTAATGAACCATAATATGCAAGGGATGAATAAAATGATTCCTAAGCTCTTCACAATGCTTAAGGCCGCGGAGGTAGAAATCAAGAAGGAGCATCAAGTTTTGATGGTTAACAAGACCAGTAGTTTCAAGAAAAAGGGCAAGGGAAAGAAAGGGAACTTCAAGAAGAATGGCAAGCAAGTTGCCACTCCCGGGAAGAAACCCAAAGCTGGACCCAAGCCTGAAACTGAGTGCTTCTACTGTAAAGGGAGTGGTCACTAGAAGCGGAACTACCCCAAATACTTGGCGTATAAGAAGGATGGCAATGTGAACAAAGGTATATTTGATACACATATTACTGATGTGTACCTTACTAATGCTCGTAGTAGCGCCTGGGTATTTGATACTGGTTCGGTTGCTCATATTTGTAATTTGAAACAGAAGCTACGGAATAAACGAAGATTAGCTAAGGACGAGGTGACGATGCGCGTCGGGAATGGTTCCAAGGTCGATGTGATCGCCGTCGGCACGCTACCTCTACATCTACCTTCGGGATTTTAGATATGAATAATTGTTATTTGGTGCCAATGTTGAGCATGAACATTATATCTGGATCTTGTTTAATGCAAGACGGTTATTCATTTAAATCAGAGAATAATGTTGTTCTATTTATATGAGTAATATCTTTTATAGCCAGGCACCCTTGATGAATGGTCTATTCTTGTTGAATCTCGATTGTAGTGATACACATATTCATAATATTAATGCCAAGAGATGCAAAGTTGATAATAATTGTGCAACATATTTGTGGCACTGTCGTTTAGGTTATATTGGTGTAAAGCGCATGAAGAAACTCCATGCGGATGGACTTTCGGAATCACTTGATTATGAATCATTTGATACTTGTGAACCATGCCTCATGGGCAAGATGACTAAAACTCCATTCTCCGGAACAATGGAGCGAGCTAATGACTTATTGGAAACAATACATACCGATGTATGCAGTCCGATGAGTGTTGAGGCACGCAGCGGGTATCGTTATTTTCTGGCCTTCACAGATGATTTGAGTAGGTATGGGTATATCTACTTGATGAAACACAAGTATGAAACATTTGAAAAGTTCAAAGAATTTCAGAGTGAAGTGGAGAATCCTCGTAACAAGAAAATAAAGTTTCTACGATCTGATCGTGGAGGCGAATATTTCAGTTACGAGTTTGGCCTTCATTTAAAACAATATGGAATTGTTTCACAACTCACGCCACCTGGAACACCACAGCGTAATGGTGTGTCCGAACGTCGTAACCATACTTTATTAGATATGGTGCGTTCTATGATGTCTCTTACCGATTTACCACTATCGTTTTGGGGTTATGCATTAGAGACAGTTGCATTCATGTTAAATAGGGCACTTTCTAAATCTGTTGAGACGACACCGTATGAACTGTGGTTTGGCAAGAAACCTAGCTAAGCTGTTGTTTCTTAAAGTTTGGGGTTGCGACACTTATGTCAAAAGGCTTCAGCATGATAAGCTCGAACCCAAATCGGAGAAGTGCGTCTTCATAGGATACCCTAAGGAAACAATTGGGTACACCTTCTACCACAGATCAGAAGGCAAGATTTTTGTTGCCAAGAATGGAACCTTTCTAGAGAAGGAGTTTCTCTCGAAAGAAGTGAGTGGGAGGAAACTAGAACTTGGTGAGGTAATTGTACCTTCTCTCAATTTGGAAAGTAGCACATCATGGAAATCCCTTGCCATGATGCCTACACCAACTAGAGAGGAAGCTAATGATGATTGTCGGATGTGGGGTTCCGGCAAACCCTTGAGGTTCGAACACTAGGGTGCGCGCGAAGTCTTTCGCTCCTACCGATCTACGCCCTAGCTCGCTAAGATCTCGTGGACGAACTCGACGAACTCGCAATCACAGAGAGGCTCGAGATTTATACTGGTTCGGGCCACCGTTGTGGTGTAATACCCTACTCCAGTGTGGTGGTGGTGGATTGCCTCTTGGGCTGGTGATGAACAGTACAAAGGGAAGAACATCCTCCTGAAGGTGAGGTGTTCTTGTGCTTGCGGACTTGTGCGCGTGAGAGATGGATCAACTGCTTGATCCCCCCTCTACTATGGTGGCTAGACCTATTTATAGGGGCCCTGGTCCTCTTCCCAAATATTGAGCGGGAAGGGAGCCAACAACGACAGGCAAATTTGAAGGGGGACAGCTAGTGCAAGCTATCCTGACAAAAGTGGTCTTTGCCTGCGAAAAGCTCTGCGGCGACGCCATCTTGGGCTCCACGATGACCTCCATCTTGCCGTCCTCCTGGTCTTGGTCTCGTTGCACCAATATAGCAATCTTTTCCTGATGCCTCGGTACTCTTCGCCTGCGCTGGCCTCCTTAGCACCAAAGAGGAAACAAGGACGCTGCGCGCGCTGGCGCCAGCCTGGTGTCGATCGTCATGGCACACGTCACGAGGGCCTCGTGAGATTTGCCCCTCCTTGATATCTCCGCTCCTCGCGAGCCTGCCTGACTAGTCCACTCTTGAGGAGGTCTTGTGTCGTCCGCCTCGCGAGGCTTGGCCCCTCGCGCGGGTCTTGGATGCCTTGTTGATGAAGATGGGCCGTACAGCCTGGTGGCTTAGCCACGCCGTGGGCCGCAGGCAGGCAAGTCTGGGGACCCCTGTTCCCAGAACGCCAAAAGTAGCCCCCGATCCCAAGGTGCCCTCGGGCTTGGCTTCGCGGCGAAGCCAAGGGTCAAGTTCGGAGCACCGCGGGCCCGAAAAGCCTGCGGCCTCGGTTGACGCGTGGCGGTTGATTGGACGTGGGCGTCTCCGCTTCCCCACGCTGCCTCAGCAACTGCTCGGCCTGACAAAAGGCTGTCGCAGGCAGCACTTGCCCTCATTGCTCCTCCCTCGCTTCGCTCTAGATCCCCTTTCTTACTCCTCGCCGCCGCTACCTTCGGATCTGTTCCAATCTCATCCTGCATCTACAATCCATGGTGCCGCGCAAGGTCAAGACTTCCTCAGGACCAGCTTGGTATGAGCCGGCCCTCGAGGCGCCCACCATCACGGAGAAGAGCCTCGCCTCCGTGCGCCTGCTGACGGCGGGCGAGAGCAACGAGTGGGGGGAGACCGAGCTCCGGCTTGCCTCCGATGTGCCGGAGCCTTAGGAAAGCACCTTCTTCCCCTTCTTCTCAAGCAGCGTCGCCGTTGGGTTGGTTCCCCCCCTTCTCTGATTTATTTTATGAAGTCCTCGACCACTATGGGCTGCAGGCGTTGCATCTTCATCCCAACTCTGTCCTCCTCCTGTCCATCTTCGCCTACTACTGTGAGGTGTACCTGGGCGTGATGCCGTCCGTGGCGCTCCTGCGCCATTTCTTCTTCCTCCGTGTCAGCGAGACGCACATCTCCGGATGCGCTCACTTCGTCACATGCAGCAAGGCCATCTCGATCTCGAGCACCGGGAAGAGGGCCGACAACATCCGATCCAAATGGGTCATGATGGATGCCAAGCATGCCGATCCGCGTCTGGCGTTGCCAACGGCGGCGCCCTCTTCCAACGGGGGGTGGTCCAAGGCGGAGCTTGCCGATGAGCGGGCATCACTAGTGTTGGGGCAGATGGTGACCGACCTGAAGCCGGGCAATGCGAGGGCGGCCAAGGTGACGGGGGCGATGCTCCTGAGGGAGTTCTTGATGCCTGGAGCCCTTCCTGGCGATGAATTGGATGATGTTCTACGCCTCATAGTTGGGGACAACCAGGAATACCCGCCTAGCGCCTTCGTTCCTTTGTTCCAACGCAGGGACCGGGAGGAATTCGTCGCCTCCAGGCCGACATTCGACGCGCGTGGGCTAGTGCCGCCGGCGATTTCGGGAGCCCCTGCGGCACCGAAACCGGTGGAGGTGTCTTCTGACGAGTCCCACAGGGAAGGGGAAGAGGAGGTGGACTCGGAGAAGACTCTAGAAGAGGTGGGGGAGACTTCCCCTCTGAGCAAGGCCGAGATCCTCCGCGCCCTTCCTGATGATGCCGAGGTCGACGCCCGCCAAGGGGAGAAGGGGCAGCCCCTCATCCCGACGAGGGGTAGGTCATCGCTGGTGGCTCGTGACACCGCCTCCGTCCTGACGCCTCCTGGGGCTAGCTCCGGTTGTCGGTGTTCTGGGAACGGGGGTCCCCAGACTTGCCTGCCCGCGGCCCACGGCGTGGCTAAGCAGCGGGTCGTACGTCCCATCTTCATCAACAAGGCATCCTAGACCCTCGCGAGGGTCCAAGCCTCGCAAGGCGGACGACGCAAGACCTCCTCTGGAGTGGCCTAGCTAGGCAGGCTCACGAGGAGCGGAGATATCAAGGCAGGGCAAACCTCACGAGGTTCTCATGACGTGAGTCATGACGAACGGTGCCAGGCGGGTGCCAGGCGGGTGCCAGGCGGGCGCCGGTGCGTGCAGCGTCCTCATTTCCTCTTTGGTACTAAGGAGGCAAGCGCAGACGAAGAGTACCGAGGCATCAGGAAAAGGTTGCCATATTGGTGCAACGAGACCAGGACCAGGAGGACGGCAAGGCGGAGGTCATCGTGGAGCCCAAGACGGCGTCACCCCAGGGCTTTTCGTAGACCGCTTTTGTCAGGATAGCTTGTACTAGCTGTCCCCCTTCAAATTTGCCCGCCGTTGTTGGCTCCCTTCCCGCTCGATATTTGGGAAGAGGACCAGGGCCTATATAAGTAGAACCAGCCACCACAGTAGAGGCAGGTTGAACTACCATTGAACCCACACACCACAAGTTCATACGCACAAGAACACCTCAACCGCAGGAAGCTGTACTTCCCTCGTCTTGTTCATCATCGGCCAGAGGCAATCCACCACCACCACCTTTGGGTAGGGTATTACACCACATCGGTGGCCCGAACCAGTATAAACCCCGTGTCTTTTTGTGTTGCGAGTTCGTCGAGTTCGTCCGCAAGATCTTAGCGAGCTAGAGCGTAGATCGGTAGGAGGGAAAGACTCCGCGCGCACCCTAGTATTCGAACCTTAAGGGTTTGCCGGAACCCCACATCCGACACCGGTTCTGCCTCCACACCTCCTGGCGCCGCCGGAGCCCGAACGCCTGCACCTCAGGTCCCGAAGCTGTCAGGCTTCAAGCTTCCCAATCGGAAGTATGTTGCGGTGGATCAGTAAGTGTCTTAAGCTTCGCCTTGTCCTTATTTGTACTCGTCATTTCCTGATGCTCGCCCTTTGTTGATCAGACCGACATCTTCGGCGAAGAAGAGGAAGGAAGACGCAGCGGCCGTGCCTCCCTCCGTGGAGAAAGGAGGCAGCAGCGCCCGCATCTCCCCAGCCCGGTCGTCCTCGCGAGGCCAAGAGGAGCATCGCCGTGTGGAGTCAGCCCCCATGGTCTCACTGGCTCCGGAGGTGCCGGCGCGGCTGATGAGGTCCCAGCTGCTCCGGAACCCGCGATCTCCCAGGCCCTGGTGATGATGTCGCCTCCTCCCGCTGCTGCACCTCCATTCCCAGGTTCTTCTGCTACTGCTTCTCTGGAGCGTGCTCTTTCGGAGATGACGCAGCTACAGGCGGATCTCCTGAGCACGGACCCACGTCTTGTGGCCGGGCGCCTGGAGCTGGCCTCAGGCTGGCTCCACTCCGATTTGGCTGTTCGCGCGGCGCTGGGCCAGGCTGCTGCGGCTTCCGAGAAGGAGAAGCAGAGTGCCGCCAATGCCGCAGCTGATCGTGAGATGGCGCTGAAAGACGCCAAGGCCGCCCGTGACCGCTGTCGGGCGCTGGAGGACGAGTTGCAGAGCCTGCGCGACAAGCACGCTGAAGAAGCACTGTCACGACCGGTTTTTCAATAAAATACTTATTGAGAAACCGATCTTGTTATTCCCAGTACATGAGAGTCCTCCTTACTAGTAGACAAATTCTTGATACAGAAATCCAGAAGTACTAAATATATTACAGGGTTGAGCTGAGGTTGCTCAACAATTTTATTACAAGCACGCCAATAATGTACATAAAGGCGGATATGGCACAGGGGTGTGGTGGCATACAACTGACTCGCATTTAAACATGGTGGTGGATATGTCACAGTGAAGTGGGTGACGTTGACTCCTACTCTTGCAGCTCATCGAGCGTCGGAGTGAGGCTCGATGATTTATTCGGGTAGCGGAAGCGGATATGGTACAAGTGATAAATTCCAGGATCGCACGGGACTGACTGGGACTCCCTTAGGCGTCGGACTCGCTATCGAACTCTTCATCCATAAGATCGCCTTCGTCAACATCTGGCCAAATCAACAAGCCAGGTGAGTACTTTGAATGTACTCGCAAGACAGTTCGGACATAAGATATAACAAATGTAAGCATGATGCAACATGAGCAATTTGCAATGCACACTCAAATGATAAACTTGCACGACATGAATAATAAAAGGAAGTCGGGCGGTAGTCCTCCTGAAATCCCAACAGAAATAACTGAAAACTGATCGAGTGTCTGAAACGACGCCTCGAATGGTGAACAAATAAATTAACGTGCCACAGTCGGGCGTCTAAGCGACACCACATAAAGGGCTTATATTGAAAAGTAAATGACAATGCGTGCCACAGTCGGACGTCAAAGCGACATCACATAAGGGGCTTATATTGAAAATGAACAACATAAATGCCACAGTCGGACGTCTGAGTGACATCACATAAAGGGCTTATATCGAAAGTAAACAACATAAATGCCACGATCGGACATCGGCGACATCACATAAAGGGCTTATATCAGTAAACAACATAAATGCCACGATCGGACGTCGAGCAACATCACGTAAAGGGCTTATATCAGTAAACAACATAAATGCCACGATCGGACGTCGGCGACATCACATAAAGGGCTTATATCGAAAGTAAACAACATAAATGCCACAGTCGGACGTCTGAGCGACATCATGTAAAGGGCTTATATCGAAAGTAAACAACATAAATGCCACAGCCGGACGTCTGAGCGACATCTCATAAAGGGCTTATATTTCATCGACGTATTCAGGCAGTATAGGCCATTCCAAGGAAAAGACTCAGCACATAATAATAATAATAAACGGGTTAGTCCATCCACAGGAGTAATCGTGTAGCCAAGTTTTCCACACATGGTTGTTCATCGGAGATCGTCAAGGATACTGACACTGAGATTGACAAGGACAAGTTGAACACCGACCTTGATCATAGATACGGTTACTTGGATGAGTTTGACTCTGCAGAGTTTGTACTATTAAACCACAGCCAACGGATTTTAGTAGTCGCAAGGGACTAGTTCCGTTTATGGTATTTTAGAAGAAACACATCTAACAAGTACACACCCAATTTCACATTCCGCTGCCAGGAATCACCCTAGGCAACGTTCAAGAAAAACTCTAAGACGGGGAGGTCACAACCTCGAATAGCATGGGATCAAATTTATCTCGCGCGCTCTAAGGGCTGCCCCCCTCTCGGTCCCAACCGGAAACACCCATGCTCCCAGACCAGATGACGGGCTTTAATCCAGGGCCATGGAACCCTCATCCCGGCCCCTCTATTTGGTGTGTACCAGGAAAGAGGTTTGCAACTTACTAAACCATATTCCATAAAGAAAAACATGTGGTAGTACAAGGAAAAGAACGGGTGACCACGTGACTTGATTCACGTTGACACTGGAGTTAAGTTGTTTGGCATAAGACCAGCATGCTACAACAATACCATCTTACCACCCATCATGTCACCACATGATCATGTAAACTCACATCGAATCACACATCGAGTTTCGAAGCTCACTTGCTATGGCTTTGCATGTAATATAACTCTTACCGATATTCATATAATCATGCCATGAATTGACCACTCAATGCAAACATGCAAAACACTCATCATATCAAAGGTTCAAACATGCTTGCCTGGTTCAGAGTTGTCGGAGCTAGCTCGGTGAAGTTCACGGTCCCGTCACCTCTTCTGGTATCTACAGTACAAGAAAAAGATACGTACTAACGTAAATACCGTGTGTGCACAAAAAGTGTTCCAAATATTTTTCAAATAAATATGATAAACAACTAGACAGAAAAATAAAGGTGACAGAAGAAGAATCAATCAACAATCATTTTCTTTTTAAAAGTTATTAAGGTTTTAGTCCGAGGACTTATGCGTAATAAACGAGAAAGTTCGAGGGCTAGCTTATAAAAACAGAAAACGGTTCGATTAAAAACCGCCAACTCCAATGGAAGACGTATCCTGCCCGAAGGTGTTTTCAGAAAATGTTTCAAAAAGGATAAAAAGCTGACGGGGGGTCCCACTTGTCGGGTTTAAACTCTGAAACAGAGTCACCGGCGCCCGAGAGCTGCGATGGTCGCCGGCGGCGATCCACGGCGAGTTAGGAGGAGTGAGTGCTACCTACGGGACGGGTGGTGGAGTTGGTCGACGACGAGCACCACGTCGACGGCGGCCTCAACTCCGGCGGGTGGTGGTTCGGGCGTTGGTGGATCTCGTCGGGGAGGGCTACACAGAACGAATTGAGGCTCGGGTTAGAACACTGGGTGCACCCGAGGGCTGCTGACGTGGTTTAGGAGTCGGAGGTGGCCTCACCTGAGTGGATCAAGCTGGAGTCGGGGAAGGAGACCTTCTCGGGGTCCTCCTGGTGGCTTGGCGGGGCTCTGGTGAGGTGGAGTGGTGGTACGGGGTCGAGAACGCGCTCGGGACCTCCTTTTATAGATGATCCAAGGCGGTGGGCATGAACGGGAAATCTCCGGCGACGATTACGGCGATGCAACGGTGGGCAGGCGGTTTAGGGGGGCTAGGCATCACCGTGGAGGTTTACTGGTTTGGTTCATGCGCTAAACTTGGCCTGCCTTGGCTACTACTCCAAGTTCCGAACAGAACGGTGCACGGAGCACGTCGGCGGCAGGGAGCGCGCTCTGCGCTGCTCGAACCACAGCGACAGCAGCGCCACAGCCTGTGAGCAAAGAAGGCTGACGCTGGAGGCCTCGGGTGGCTTGGACGGTGCTGGACGGCACCGAAAGCTGGGCTAATCCCTGCTGGCCGCCTCGGTTGGCTCTGCCACCGCAGAAGTTGCCGGCGTCGGCGGGACACGTCACCACCGACGGTGGCGTCCGTCCAAGGGACCGTGCGGTGCTCTGGATAGGAGGAAGGAGCAGTGCGCAAGGCTCCAGAGAGTGCACTGGTGAGATCGACGCCGCAACCCTGAAGAAAACGACACTGACGGTCGACTGAACACTGAACTCTGAAAATGAAGAGCAACAGTGCCTGTCAGGTGTTCGATGAAATGATTTTGGCATGTGGGGATTCTATCTGGAGCTGATCTTTGGTGGGGTGGCCTCTCAATGCACCTGGGGGCTGCCTGAATTTTGGTAGAATTTTTGGAGAAGGAAAAATATGAATTTCACCAAATTTGCCAAATCTGGTCCAAACTTGCAGTGTGTGAAACATGAAAAATTTGAACTAAGGAAGAGTGGATCTTGATGGATCTAGGTTGGGAGTGCTAGGGACTAGCCAGGGGAGTTGGTTTGAGGTCAAAACTCAAAGGAAATCAGACACTTCCTTTGTAAATCACCTAGGCCCAAAATAAAAGACAGAATTACTTTTGGGGTTAAAATAAATGAAATAAAATTCAAAAATGGGTTGAACTTGTTGGAATAGAATATTTGGCTTGGCCCAAAGTGGAGGGAGGGGATTTGGGAGAAATATTAACATGGGGCATGGTAAAACAATGGGTGGTCGCAAAACAAAAGAATAGCCCCAAAACCCATAGGGTTTCTTTTTAATAGAAAATTTTAGTTTTTTCCAAAATTTTATTGAGATGAGTTAAAATCAGAAGGGAAGGTTTTTAAAAACCAAACACCAAGGTTGAGGAAGACACAAAAATAAAATACTTGTCATAGGAGAATTTTTTTGAGAAGGGGGGCTTTTGGAAAGATTTTAAATGGCCTCCTTCAAATCCAAAAAGGGTTTTGCTAAAAACCAATTCAAAATTTTTGGAGTGTCACAACACATACCCCCTTAGGAAAATCTCGTCCCCAAGATTTCAGCTGATCCTCAAATAGGTGTGGGTGTCCTGCTCGAAGAAAATCCTCTCTTTCCCATGTTGCCTCGTCTTCGGTGTGATTGCTCCACTGTACTTTGAAAAACTTGATTACCTTCTGACGGGTTCTCCTTTCAGACTCCTCCAATATTTTTATTGGGCGTTCCCTGTAGATGAGGTCTGGCTGTACATCAATGTCCTCATGGGATACCTGCTTTTCTGGGCTGCTCACACATTTCCTCAACTGCGAGACATGGAACACGTCGTGGACGTCGGACAGCTCTTCGGGTAGGTCTAGCTGGTAGGCTACTGTGCCTCTTCGTGCTACTACACAGAAGGGTCCGATAAATCTTGGTGCTAGCTTTCCTTTAACCTTGAACCATTGTAGGCCCCTCATAGGAGATAATCGAGGTACACATACTCACGGGTTCAAAACTGACTCCCGATGTTTCGATCGTAATAACTCTTACATCGGCTTTGAGCTGTCTTGAGTCATCCACTGATTAGCCTAACTTTCTCCTCGGCTTCCTTGAGCATATCGGGGCGAAGATACGGCTATCTCGGTCTCGACCAATTCAATGGAGTCGACATCTCCGTCCATACAAGGCTTGAAGGGTGCCATTTGCGAGCTGGTTTAGTAGCTGTTGTTGTATGCAAACTTCGGCATATGGTAAGCTTTCTTCCCAACTGGTCCCATAGGTGAGGACACACGCTCAAAGCATGTCCTCTAGTATTTAGTTTCTGCGTTCGGTTTGCCCATCGATGCAGGGGTGGTATCTTTGTCTTGAATGCCGTTGAGTACCTAGAGCTGTTGTAATTGATCCCAAAATCTAGAGGCGAATTGAGTGCCTCGGTCTGATATTATCGTCTTTGGGACTCCATGCAGGCAAACTATGCGAGAGAGATAAAGCTTAGCAAGCTTCTGACTGGTGTAGGTTGTCTTCACGGGAATGAAATGTGCCACCTTGGTTAACCTGTCCATGATGACCCATATGGCATCATTTCCGTGTTGTGACCGAGGTAGTCCAGCAATAAAGTCCATCTCGATTTCATCCCATTTCCACTCAGGTATCATGTTTGGCTGCAATAACCCTGCCGGTTTTTGATGCTCGGCCTTAATGCGTTGACGCGAATCACAACATGCAATGAAGGTGGATATATCCCTCTTCATACCGTGCCACCAAAAATTTTCCTGGATGTCTTTGTACATTTTGGTTCCTCCGGGTGGATCGAATAGGGAGCAGTGTGGCCTTCGGCTAGGATTTGCTGTTTGTGGTCTTCTATATTTGGTACGTAAAGTCTGTCTCCGTACCATAGTATTCCCTCATTGTCTATGATAAATTGAGGCCTTGCCCAAACTCACTTTCCTTTTATGCCTTCGATCTTTGGGGTGTCCATCTTTGAGCCTCCTTAATTTGCTCCATTAAGGTAGGCTGTATATCCAAGTTTGACACGTCGCCTTCGGCGACCATCAACATGTTGAGTTTGGCGAACTCTTGCTGAAATTCAGGTCACAAGTCTGGTAGACAGTCGTTGTCCGAACTGGGGTTTCGGCTAAGAGCATCTGCCACAACATTCGCCTTTCCTGGATGGTAGTGAATACCGACATCATAATCTTTCACTAATTCCAACCAGCGCCGTTGCCGTAAATTGAGTTCCGGTTGTGTGAAAATGTACTTGAGGCTTTTATGGTCCGTTTATATTTCACAACGGTTTCCGAGTAAAAAGTGCCTCCACTCCTTGAGTGCATGAATGACTGCTGCCACTTCCAAATCATGCGCAGGATAATTTTCTTCATGCTTGCGTATTTGCTTGGAGGCATACGCGACTACGTTGCCTTCTTGCATTAATACGCATCCGAGGCCCTTCCTGGAGGCGTCGCAATATACCTCAAATCTTTTGTGTATATCCGCACAACCAATCTTGGTCTTGTTGTTAATTTCCTTTTGAGGTCTTGGAAACTTTTCTCGCAAGCTTCCGTCCAAACAAATTTCTTGTCCTTCTTGAGCAAGCTGCGTCATTGGCTTTGCTATGGTGGAGAACCCTTCAATGAATCTTGGTAATACCTTCCATTCCCAAGAAACTTCTTACATCCGTTATCTTTGGCTGGTGGTTTCTAACCAAGCACGGCCTTGACCTTCTCTGGGTCTCTGGCAATACCTTCCTATGTTAACACATGGCCTAGAAACCAATTTTCTCAACCAAAATTCACATTTGCTGAACTTGGCGTATAATTGATTTTCCTTAACCCCCTAGTACAATTCGAGATGTTCAAACATGCTCTTACGGTGTCTTGGGTATACAGAATATCATCGATAAACACCACAACAAACTTGTCCATAAATCTCATAAACACTTTGTTCATGAGGTGGGCCGAAGTATCTTGAGGCGTTGGTCAGACCAAACGGCATCACTGTAAACTCATACAGCCTGTATCTGGAGGTGAAGGCTGTCTTGGGGATATCTTCGGTCCGTACTTTCAATTGATGGTATCCCGACCTTAAGTCAATCTTTGAGAAAACCTTGGCTTGAGCGAGCTGGTCAAATAAATCATTTATCCGTGGCATTGGATACTTGTTCTTGATTGTGACCATGTTGAGTGCTCGATAGTCTATACACAATCTCAGTGTCCCATCCTTTTTCTTGGTAAATAAAACTGGAGAGCCCCAAGGTGAGGAGCTGGCTCGAATAAATCCTTTGTCCAGTAATTCTTTTATTTGCTTCTTTAACTCCACCAACTCTGAGGGTGCCATTCTGTATGGTTTCTTGTAAATGGGGGTGGTTCCAGGTGCTAGCTCAATGCTGAATTCTATCTCCCGGTCTGGTGGCATGTCTGGTAGTTCTTCGGGAAATACGTCTAGGAACTCACACACTACTAGAACTTTGCTTAACTCAGAAATGTCCACCTTGTTCAACCTTGGTTGCCATGGTACTTGTCTCTCTTGAGCTGAGACTTTTATTGTCTTCCCGTGATGGTGGGTAAGGATTACTGTCCGGTTGAAGCGGTCAATAAATCCTTTGTTGGTGGTTAACCAATCCATTCCTAGGATGACATCTAGTCCCTTATTTTCCAATAAAATGAGGTTGGCGTGAAATTTTAATCCCTCAAATTCAATAACCACACCTTGGCAGTAACTCTGAGTAACTTGCTTAATCCCGGGGGACTTGATGATCATGGATTTTTCCAGGGGAAGCATCGAAAAATCATTTTGCAAAGCAAATTTCTTTGAAATGAACGAGTGAGAAGCTCCAGAATCAAACAAAACCGTGGCAGGTATTGTGTTGTGAGGAGCGCATCGAGTCACGATATCCGGGGCATTCGTGCTTCCTCCTTGGTCACATGGTTCAAGTGACCCTTCTTGTGATTATTATTGGGGTTGAAGTTATTACGCTTGGGTGCTGAATTATTCCCACCGTGGTTGGCGTGGGGCCGAGTTTCTTGGCTTTGGGCCTGTTTAGCATAGTGCCCTTCTTCTCCACAAGCGTAGCAAGTAACACCTGGGCGGTATGTAAAATCCTTGTCCCTTGCATGAAAATTCTTGATTGAGCGCGGGATATTGGTTGTGGCCTTGTTTGCTCCACCTTTCTGGAAGTCAGTCTTGCTTCGGTTGTTGCGAGCTTGAGTAGTTTGGTCCCTCTTGCGCTTGCGAAAATCTTCCAAACTGCGACGCTCATTTTCCAGGGTAATGGCCTTGTCCACAAGTGTTTTGAAGTCTGGAAAGGTGTGTACAACCATCTGGCATTTAAGTGCTGGTGCAAGACCGTCCAGAAACTTTTCCGTCTTTTGCTTTCCGTCATGTGTTCTTCGTTGGCGTAGCGAGATAACTGAGTAAATAGACTGTTGTACTCGGTCACCGTCATGCCTCTTTGCTTGAGGTCGTCAAACTCTCTCTTCTTGATTTTCATAACGCTTTTGGGAATATGCACCCCATGAAAACCTTCTTTAAATTCCTCCCAGGTGATGTTATTCTCATTGAGGTGCATGTGTAGGAAATTCTCCCACCATGATGCAGCTGCTCCTGTGAGGTAGTGAGGTGCATATAGTACTTTCTCACGGTCTGAACATTGTGCAATAATCAATTTTCTTTCAATGTCCCGAAGCCAGTCATCGGCCTCAAGAGGTTTGTCGGTGTGTGCGAGAAACTTGGGGATCGTCTTTTGTAGTTCGACAATTTGGATTGCTGCTTGATCGGTCCACGGTGATTTCCCATATTGATGACCTGGTTCATCATTTCTTGGTGCTGTTGCTGGCTTTGCTCATAAAGGCGGCACACTTGAGAAAAAGCTGTCTCACTGCCCTGTTGACTTGACTGTCCCTGTGTGAAGTTGTTGCTGGTTTGGGTGCCATAATTCTCTTATGGCGGATTTGGCATGGAACGAGTCCAAGGACGAGACATTTTCCACTCTGGGGATATATTTTTAAAAAAATCATAAGGAAAAGAAATTGAGCCGCAAAAATAAATAAATACTCAAAGGTGAAAAATTTTAACCACTCCAAGATTTTTCAAGAAAATATTTGATAGCGCACGGAGAAGGACCGCTCAGTACATATCTTACACGCAAGCAGTAATTATACAATACATCACTCAGGATGTGCGTACACAATCCTGACATGTTATTTAGGCTAGTGCACTTCTCCCAGTTCCTACATGATGCGCATACAAACTACTTCTCACAACCTATATACATATAAACATATCATACAAGCTGGCGCAACGCGGGATTGCTAGGTGTACTCAGTCGGAGATGGTAAGGACCTCCCTTGGCCTGCCGAGGGTGAGGCCCAGTGATCCTGGGGACTCAACCTCCTCCTTACTAATAGGCTCTAGGCGTGAAGTGCTGCGCTGAGAAGCTGGAGCGGGTGCGAGAGGCGGTGTAACACGGACTGGGGCAGGCGCAATAGGTGGTGCCACACGGACTGGGGTGGGTGCAATAGGTGGTGCAACACGGACTGGAGTGGGCGCGATGACCTGGTCGAACTCCTCAGTGGTAGGCAGGCGACGAGCGGTGGCGAGGATGGCAGGTGAATAAGATCTTGAGGGCGAGGCGAAGGTCGGTGGTGGTGCTGTGTGTAGGAGCTCCCTCTGTTGGCGGCGAGCCATGGGTGAGTCCATGCGGGCAGCCACAAGGTCGTCCACAAGGTTGTCAAAGGCTGCCTCCAGAGCCTGGAGGTATTCGACACGCATCTCAATAGCCTCGTCTCGCTCTCCCCTGGGGCAAGCGAATGCATAGTGACACGTGGATGGCACGTGACATGGAAGGTAGCGGTAGCGGCGAGTCTTCATCGAGGGAAGAACATCCCGGAGACGAGCTATCGCCTCACGGGCAGCCATCTGCATGGCATGCCTCTCCGTGAGCATGGCCCTGCCAACAAATCGGAATTAGGCGTGACTCTGAGCGTCCTCCCTTGAACTGTCAAATGCCTGGTGCATAGACAGGTGTCGCTGATCTTGTGCTGGTAGAGTGTGAACACTGGGCGAACTGATGGCCCAATCGCGATCTCGATGATGTAGGTGAGGAGCTTGATAAATCCCTCGGGAACATTGGCGAACACCTGTGAATCACAGTCGCTGCTAGCCATCTACAGAAGTAGACAAAAATTCCGAATAGTCAGATCATAAATTTATGATGACTAACAGAAAAATTGCTACATTTTGCAAAATGCTAAAATCGCACTAAAATGCTAATAACCGATTTGCGATCGCACCTAGTGGCTTCCTACAGTCAGCCTGGCTCTGATACCAAGTTTGTCACGACCGGTTTTTCAATAGAATACTTATTGAGAAACCGATCTTGTTATTCCCAGTACAGGAGAGTCCTCCTTACTATTAGACAAATTCTTGATACAGAAATCCAGAAGTACTAAATATATTACAGGGTTGAGCTGAGGTTGCTCAACAATTTTATTACAAGCACGCCAATAACGTACATAAAGGAGGATATGGCATAGGGGTGTGGTGGCATACTACTGACTCGCATTTAAACATGGTGGTGGATATGTCACAGTGAAGTGGGTGACATTGACCCCTACTCTTGCAGCTCATCGAGCATCGGAGTGAGGCTCGATGATTTATTCGGGTAGCGGAATCGGATATGGTACAAGTGATAAATTCCAGGACTGCACGGGACTGACTGGGACTCCTCTAGGCGTCGGACTCGCTATCGAACTCTTCATCCATAAGATCGCCTTCGTCAACATCTGGCCAAATCAATAAGCCAGGTGAGTACTTTGAATGTACTCGCAAGATAGTTCGGACATAAGATATAACAAACGTAGGCATGATGCAACATGAGCAATTTGCAATGCACACTCAAATGATAAACTTGCACGACATGAATAATAAAAGGAAGTCGGGCGGTAGTCCTCCGGAAATCCCAACAGAAATAACTGAAAACTGATCGAGTGTCTGAAACGACGCCTCGAATGGTGAACAAATAAATTAACGTGCCGCAGTCGGGCGTCTAAGAGACACCACATAAAGGGCTTATATTGAAAAGTAAATGACAATGCGTGCGACAGTCGGACGTCAAAGCGACATCACATAAGGCGCTTATATTGAAAATGAACAACATAAATGCCACAGTCGGACGTCTGAGTGACATCACATAAAGGGCTTATGTCGAAAGTAAACAACATAAATGCCACAGTCGGACGTCTGGGCGACATCACGTAAAGGGCTTATATCGAAAGTAAAAACATAAATGCCACGATCGGACGTCGGCGACATCACGTAAAGGGCTTATATCGAAAGTAAACAACATAAATGCCACGATCGGACGTCGGCGACATCACGTAAAGGGCTTATATCGGAAGTAAAAGACATAAATGCCACAGTTGGACGTCTGGGCGACATCTCATAAAGGGCTTATATTTCATCGACGTATTCAGGCAGTATAGGCCATTCCAAGGAAAAGACTCAGCACATAATAATAATAAGCGGGTTAGTCCATCCACAGGAGTAATTGTATAGCCAAGTTTTCCACACATGGTTGTTCACGGAGATCGTCAAGGATCTCGACCTTTGAGATTGACAAGGACAAGTTGAACACCGACCATGATCATAGATACGGTTACTTGGATGAGTTTGACTCTGCGAGTTTGTACTATTAAACCACAGCCAGCGGTTTGATGAGTCGCAAGGGACTAGTTCCGTTTACGGTATTTTAGAAGAAACACATCTAACGGTACACACCAATTTCACATTCCTTGCGGGAATCACCTAAGCAACGTTCAAGAAAAACTCTAAGATGGGGATGTCACAACCTCGAATAGCATGGGATCAAAATTATCTCACGCGCTCTAAGGGGTGCCCCCCTCTCGGTCCCAACCGGAAACACCCATGCTCCCTGACCGGATGACGGGCTCAGGGCCATGGAACCCTCATCCCGGCCCCTCTGTTTGGTGTGTACCAGGAAAGAGGTTTGCAACTTACTAAACCATATTCCATAAAGAAAAACATGTGGTAGTACAAGGAAAAGAACGGATGATCACATGACTTGATTCACGTTGACACTGGAGTTAAGTTGTTTGGCATAAGACTGGCATGCTACAACAATACCATCTTACCACCCATCATGTCACCACATGATCATGTAAACTCACATCGAATCACACTTCGAGTTTCGAAGCTCACTTGCAATGGCTTTGCATGTAATATAATGCTTACCGATATGCATATAATCATGCCATGAACTGACCACTCAATGCAAACATGCAAAACACTCATCATATCAAAGGTTCAAACATGCTTGCCTTGTTCGGAGTAGTCAGAGCCTAGCTCGGTGAAGTTCGCGGTCCCGTCACCTCTTCCGGTATCTATGGTACAAGAAAAAGATACGTACTAACGTAAATACCGTGTGTGCACAAAAAGTGTTCCAAATATTTTCCAAATAAATATGATAGAAAACTAGACAGGAAAAGAATCAATCAAAAATCATTTTCTGTTTAAAAGATATTAAGGTTTTAGTCCAGGGACTTGTCTGTAATGAAATAGAAAGTTCCCAGGGGCTAGCTTATAAAAACAGAAAACGGTTCGATTAAAAACCTGCCAAATCCAATGGAAGACGTATCCTGCCCGAAGGCGTTTTCAGAAAACGTTTCAAAAAGAATAAAAAGCTGACGGGGGGTCCCACTTGTCGGGTTTAAACTCTGAAACAGAGTCACCGGCGCCCGAGAGCTGCGGTGGTCGCCGGCGGCGATCCACGGCGAGTTAGGAGGAGTGGGTGGTACCTACGGGTTCCTTGGGTCCTTCCGCACATGTGGGTGGTGGAGTTGGTCGACGGCGAGCACCACGTCGATGGTGGCCTCAACTCCGGCGGGTGGTGGTTCGGGCGTTGGTGGATCTCGTCGGGGAGGCTACAGAGGCAATTGAGGCTCGAGTTAGAACCTTGGGTGCACCCGAGGGGCTCTTGGCGTGGTTTGGGAGTCGGAGGTGGCCTCACTGAGTGGATCAAGGCGGAGCCCGAGGCGGATCAGGCGGCCGGAGTCGGGAAGGAGACCTTCTCGGGGTCCTCTGGTGGCTTGGCGGGGCTCTGGTGAGGTGGAGTGGTGGTGCGGGGGTCGAGAAGCAGCTCGGGACCTCCTTTATAGATGATCCGGCGGTGGCCGTGAGCAGGAAATCTCCGGCGGCGATTCTGGCGGTGCAGCGGTTGGTCGAGGCGGTTTAGGGGCTAGGCATCACCGTGGAGGTTTCTTGGTTTGGTTGAGCGCTAAACTTGGCTGCCTTGGCTGCTACTCCAAGTTCGAGCGGGCAGGCGCCTGAGCTGCGTCGGCGGCGAGGCGGCGCTCTGCGCTGCTCGAGCCATGGCGCGATGCCGCAGCACAGGCGAGCAAGCGAGCAGCCACCACGGAGGCCTCGGGTGGCTTAGGCGGTCTTGGGCGGCGCGAAAGCTGGGCTGATCCTGCTGGCCGCCGGTTGGCTCTGCCACCGCGAAGTTACCCGGCGTCGGCGGGACCGTCACCACCGGCGGTGGCGTTAAATCAAGGGACCGTCGCGGCACTCTGGATAGGAGGAAGGAGCAGTGCGCAAGGCTCCAGAGAGTGCACTGGTTAGATCGACGCTGCGACCCTGAAGAAAACGACACTGACGGTCGACTGAACACTGAACTCTGAAAATGAACAACAACAATGCCTATCAGGTGTCCGATGAAATGATTTTTGGCATGTGGGGATTTTATCTGGAGCTGATCTTTGGTGGGGTGGCCTCTCAATGCACCTGGGGGCTGCCTGAATTTTGGTAGAATTTTTGGAGAAGGAAAAATATGAATTTCACCAAATTTGCCAAATATGGTCCAAACTTGCAGTGTGTGAAACTTGAAAATTTTGAACTAAGGAAGAGTGGATCTTGATGGATCTAGGTTGGGGGTGCTAGGGACTAGCCAGGGGAGTTGGTTTGAGGTCAAAACTCAAAGGAAATCAGACACTTCCTTTGTAAATCACCTAGGCCCAAAATAAAAGACAGAATTACTTTTGGGGTTAAAATAAATGAAATAAAATCAAAAATGGGTTGAACTTGTTGGAATAGAATATTTGGCTTGGCCCAAAGTGGAGGGAGGGGATTTGGGAGAAATATTAACATGGGGCATGGTAAAACAATGGGTGGTTGCAAAACAAAAGAATAGCCCCAAAACCCATAGGGTTTCTTTTTAATAGAAAATTTTAGTTTTTTCCAAAATTTTATTGAGATGAGTTAAAATCAGAAGGGAAGGTTTTTAAAAACCAAACACCAAGGTTGAGGAAGACACAAAAATAAAATACTTGTCATAGGAGAAAATGTTTTGAGAAGGGGGGGCTTTTGGAAAGATTTTAAATGGCCTCCTTCAAATCCAAAAAGGGTTTTGCTAAAA
The DNA here is from genome assembly GCA_021605205.1 of Aegilops longissima. Taxonomy (NCBI): domain Eukaryota; kingdom Viridiplantae; phylum Streptophyta; class Magnoliopsida; order Poales; family Poaceae; genus Aegilops; species Aegilops longissima. The sequence continues at coordinate 518,522,379 of CM038682.1, forward strand.
ACCAATTCAAATTTTTTGGAGTGTCACAAGCACGCTGCTGCCAAGAGAAGGAGGAGGAGGTGAAGGCCCGGGAATACACCGTGAAGAACCCCGATGCCGAGCTGGCGGAGTTGGAAAACCTTGAGCCGCCCGGCCGGAGCCGTTTGGAAGAAAGCTGGAGGCGAAGGCGGCGAGGAGGCCGATCTTGACACCAAGGCGCGTGTCCTGGCCGAAGATCGTGCGGCCTTCACCGACCTCGAGGAGAGGTCTCGCAAGGCACTGAAGACGCTCTACGAGCACGGCCTGGAGAAGTCGCTGGCCATCGACGAGGACGGCCCTTGCTGCTTCCTCTCTTGGTGAAAGGCGGTTGAGGAGGTCGTTGATGGCCTCGGTCCCATGGTGGAGGCGAAGCTCGCGTCTGTCTTGACCTGCTTGACTCGCGTCTTCAGCCACTGCACCTTCCGACCCCAATGCTTGCCCCTGACGAGCTCTTTGGAGCTGATGGTGAAGATCAATGTGAGGCCGCTGCCGCAGCCATGCAAGGTCAGGTGGAGGCCTTGCTGAAGAAGTTCCGCGGCTTTGTCTCCGCTCCTCTGTCCAGCGATGTCGCCGATCCTGCAGCTGGGGGTGAAGGTGAAGACAAAATTGCTCACGGGGGAGCACCTTCCGCAGGCCACGACGATGTCTAGAGGTGACCTGTGGCTATTCTTCCCGTTCCGTTCCTGCAACATGTATCAGGCCTCGTGGAGGCGTTTAGACTTTTCATTTGGTATTGTGAGGACAATATGCTTGTAATATTTGCTTCGAGATTTTGCAATTTCCTTCCTATTTGCTTTGCGTTCTGCGTCGGCAGAGCCTAGCCCCGCGCATACCTCAACCGCCATTGGGAAGACCGGAGACCAGGACGGAACAAGGAGTGAGGGGCTACGTGACCAGTTAGGCTCCCGAGTCGCGATGCTCAGGAGTCCCCCTTGACGCGCAAACAGCTTATAGGGAGAGTTCGCGAGGGTAGATTAATGTTCTACGTCGGCAGAGCCCGGCCCTGCGCATACCTCAACCGCCATTGGGCCGACCGGAGACCAGGACGGTCCACGGAGTGGGCTACGTGACCAGTTAGGCTCCGGAGTCGCGATGCTTAGGAGTCCCCCTTGACGTGTGAACAATTTCCATACCTGCCCCCGCCGAGGCCTCAGGAGGGGCGCGCGATGCCCAGGTCCGGGAGACCTGGTTGGGTGGCGTGCGCTCGGGCGTGACCCGAGCGCAGCCCCCTCGCACGGCTCTCCTGAGGGGAGGCGTTGCGGTGAGGCTGGACGCTGAGCTCTTGGTTCCCTGAGGTTGGTACGACCGTGGGGCCGCCCTCAGTTGTTTATCAGCAGCACGAAGCATAGTGCTTCCGCTTGTGCACGGGCATAGCCGCTCCTCGGTAGTGTCGACAGCCAGCGCGGAGCATGGTGCTTCCACTTGTGCGTGGGATGGGGGCCCTCTGGGAGAGCCCGGCGCGTACAGCCAGCCCATACGACACGTGGCTTGCAGCAGGGCTGCGAGGTGTATCTGGGCACCCGTGAGCCAGTAGCAGGACTCACGAGGCCCTACCTCAAAGGCGGGCTGCGCTGGTCTTGAGTCTTGGTGACTGTGTGTTCTGCAAAGGCGGTTAGATGCAAGCACTCTCGTCCTCGAGGTCCGGCCCTCGGCGAGCTCGGCCCGGCTGGTATGCCAGTCGCGATGTCGTGGTCGAGCCGGGGGTGAGGGTGGAGAGCGATAAAGCTCTGAGTCGCGATGTTGAGGCCCCCCTGTCATAAGCAAATTGCATAGGATGAACATGCCCGTGGTGGGCGGCGTCGGCGGCGATAGCCGTGGGTGGGTTAATCATGAAAAGCAGATCAGCTTGGGTAAATATAGGAAGATACATGCCCTTGGATCGGCGGCGGCTTAGGGATGATGCAGCCCAAGGCGCCCAACAAGGTAAGCTAAAGACATAAGCAAAAGGGATACATGCATGCGGGGCGGACCCGCGACACAGGAATAATGCAGCCCGATGGGCGCTCCCAGCTAAACGAGCTTGGAAGATGTCACCTGGTTCTGTAGATGAAGCAGAGTTGGTGCAGTTGAAGGCGTGCGTCAAAGGGATGACTCCTCTCGAGCCACCGGAGCCCTGAGCCTCGGGAGGCTCTAGGGGCTCGGGAGGTTCCCTTAAGACTGTCTCCATCTCCTCCAGGACGGCGTGGTACCTGGCCTCCTGAGTCACCAGGACACGCCGCATGTTGCGTTGATAGGCTGACGCCACGCTCGGCAAACCGAAGGGCATGCGAACGTAGCTGTGTGGCGGACCCTCGCAGTGGCCCACACACGAAGGCCAGAAGCGCTCCTGAGATGCAGACCTGTTGAGCCCGTGGACGTCGATGCAGACACGCAGCCCAGCATCCTCGCCAGGATGGGGAGCTGTGCCTCGTGAGTGGTTGTCGCCGCGCATGGCTCTTGCGTCTTGCAGTTCCTGAGTGGTCTTGGTGATGAACTCCTGAGTGTTGGGCACTCCTTGCCCTGTGCTCTCCTGAGGAACACATGCTGCGAAGCACGCCTCCAAGTGGTGCCCAATCGCCTCCCTCATGAGGTTGGCAAGATCTGAGGCCCTCCAGAAGAGAGTCCCCGAGCCCTGCCCGAGGAGGGTGCTGGGCGCGCCTTCCTGACGAGGCTCCTGCCGCGTCGCCACCCTCCTGTGGTCCTGCGCGGCGCAGCTGCTTCTTGTTGGGGATGGTCTTTGGAGGGCCCTCGCTTCTGCTGTTGGGTTCGCAGATTGCTGCAGCTTGGACGACGTGCTCAAGGGAACACACCGCATCTCTCTCTTCACATGGGACCGTGATGATTCCGCCGCTTCCCGGCATCTTGAGGACGTTGTAGCCGTGGTGGGTGACCGCCATGAACTTGGCGGGGCGGATGCAGGGATGTTGTTGTCTGGCAGGCGGATGTACTGCTTGTCGAAGTCGATGATCTCGGTGCGGTAATTCTTGCGCTCTCCGAAGGCGACAGGCAGGCGGACCTCCCCTATCAGCGTGGTGGAACCGTCGTCACTCCTGAGAAGGGCTTGGTAGGCTGGAGCTACTCATACGGCACTTGGAGGTTGTTGAACATGTCGGCGGACATGGCGTTGAGCCCATGCCGCCATCGATGAGGTCTTGGTAACTTGCACATTCTTGATGGTAGGGAACACAACATTGGGGGGCGCCCGGTGCCGCACCTGCAAACTGATCTGCGAGTTGAAAGTGATGGCGCATTGGGACCATTTGGTGGTAGCGTGGCCCGAGCTTAGGGAGCACCGCGTTCACCTCATGTGAACTGTTTGAAGATCTTGTTGAGAAATTTGGGGCACAGGGGCCACCAAGATCTGAGGAGATTGTCTTGGCTCTGGAAGCCCCCAGCCCCCTAGTCATGATGGTGGTCGTCGTTCCTTCTTGGTGGTGGCAGTGGGGGGAGTCTGGTGTTACCTTGGGGACGGTCCTCACGAGGCTGATCCTCAGGCGTACGAGAGATGGTCTGCCAGCGGTCCTCATGGCTTTGTCGCGCCATTCTGGCGCGGAGCCCTGATCGTCCTAAGCGTCCACCTCCACGTCCTCCTCCACGGCCGTAGCCCCGGTCTCTGCGCTCGGGGCGTCGACCGAAGCGTCCTTCTCGTATGGCTCTGAGCTCTTGGCAGTCGCTGGTGTTGTGGGTGTTAAGGTTGTGGAAGGCGCAGAACGGTCGGTTGTTCTTGGATGACTCGGGCTGATCTCTGCCCCGCTTGGTGTCGGGCTCCGCTGCAAGCACAACCGCCTCCTTGCGCTTTGCGTCCTTGGCCTTGGCCTTCTTCTCCTCTGCACCCGCAGCTGGCAGCTCGAGGAGGGAGAGGCGCCCCTCCTCAGCTCTTGCGCACTTGGTCACCAGATTGAATAGCTCCTGAGATGTGCACAACTCCTCATGGATTGCGAGCTCTTCCTTCATCTTGGCGTCCTTGGGCCTGCGTCGAGAAGCAGCGGAGATGATGGCCTCGTCCGTGACCTTGGGGATCTTGAGGCGAGTGTTGTTGAAGCGCTGAATGTACTTGGAGGGTCTCTCTTGGTTGTTGCTTGATCTGGCGCAGGTCACCCTTGACCCGTGAGCGTCATGAGTGCCCTAGAAGTTGGCAACGAAGCGGTCGCGCATCTCGTCCCAGGAGGAGATCGAGCCGTGCTGCAGGTTCAGGAGCCAGGAGCGGGCTCCATCCTTGAGAGCCATGGGAAACTAGTTCGCCATGACTTTCTCATCACCGCTGGCCGCCTCGATGCTCAGCTCGTAGAGCTGCAGGAACTCTGCAGGGTCGGCGGTGCCGTCGTAGTGAGGAGGCAGATCTGGCTTGAACTTGCCTGGCGAGGCGACGCTGCATAGCTCGGGGTTGAAGGCGCGGCAGCCGGCCGTGGTTGCTGGGGCCCGCTTCGGAGGTAGAGCTTGGTCTTGATGGGGTCCGCGCGGCGCCGCCGCTGGCGGTGCGCGGTCTTGACGAGGTGGCGCAGGAAGCGCGGGTGCAGCTTCTCGTGGCCGGGGGATTTCTTGGCAGCTTCTTTCTTCGCTCGTAGGCACCGGGCGTGGCGGATCATGCCATGGGGCCGTGCACGTTGGTGCCAAGGCACCGTCTTGGGACAGAGGTGGTGGAGGCGCGTCATGAGCCTCGTCGCCCGTGGCTGGTTGAGGTGAAGCGAGAGAGGACTGCCGGGGACCCCCAATGGCGTGGGCGAGCTCGGCGGCAGCGGTCGAACCACTCCTCGTGAAGGTCGTCGGCGAAGCGATAGCGCAGGAGTTAGATTCGCCGCAGGAGGCGTGACCAGCGCCTCCATGGGGCGCGGCGTGTGTGAACGGCGAGCGGCGGGGTCAGCGATGGAGTGGCGGTGCGGCCGTCTGCCGCACGAAGGATGCAGCGAGGCGCCTCTGCTCGTTCCCCACCGGGCGATGGCAGCGTTGGCGGCGGGAGAGCGAGACCCGGCGAGGCGGCCCGCCCGGCGGGAACCGTCTGGCGGCAGCAGCGGTGAGTCAGCCCGATGCTCAGCTCGAGCACGGCGAGCGTCCGCCATGGAGACGACGGAGCGACGAAGCGACAATCTGATGGAAGGGAAGCTACGAAGCACCCCTACCCGGCGCGCCAAATGTCGGATGTGGGGTTCCGGCAAACCCTTGAGGTTCGAACACTTGGGTGCGCACGAAGTCTTTCCCTCCTATCGATCTACGCCCTAGCTCGCTAAGATCTCGCGGACGAACTCGACAAACCCGCAATCACAGAGAGGCACGAGATTTATACTGGTTCGGGCCACCGTTGTGGTGTAATACCCTACTCCAGTGTGGTGGTGGTGGATTGCCTCTTGGGCTGGTGATGAACTGTACAGAGGGAAGAACAGCCTCCTGAGGGTGAGGTGTTCTTGTGCTTGCGGACTTGTGCGCATGAGAGCTGGATCAACTACTCGATCCCCCCTCTACTATGGTCGCTAGACTTATTTATAGAGGCCCTAGTCCTCTTCCCAAATATTGAGCGGGAAGGGAGCCAACAACGGCGGGCAAATTTGAAGGGGGACAGCTAGTACAAGCTATCCTGACAAAAGTGGTCTTCGCTGCAGCTACTGGCGGCGCCGTCTTGGGCTCCACGATGACCTCCATCTTGCTGTCCTCCTGGTCTTGGTCTCGTTGCACCAATATAGCAACCTTTTCCTGATGCCTCGGTACTCTTCGCCTGCGCTGGCCTCCTTAGCACCAAAGAGGAAACAAGGACGCTGCATGCGCTGGCGCCCGCCTGGTGCCGATCATCATGGCACACGTCACGAGAGCCTCGTGAGGTTTGGCCTTCCTTGATATCTCCGCTCCTCGCGAGCCTGCCTGACTAGGCCACTCGAGGAGGTCTTGCGTCGTCCTCCTCACGAGGCATGGCCCCCCGCGAGGGTCTTGGATGCCTTGTTGATGAAGATGGGCCGTATGGCCTGCTGGCTTAGCCACGCCATGGGCCGCAGGCAAGCAAGTCTGGGGACCCCCGTTCCCAGAACGCCGACAATGATGATCATGAAACTTCAGATCAAGTTGCTACTGGACCTCGTAGGTCGAACATAGCACGTTCCGCACCAGAGTGGTATGGTAATCCTGTCCTAGAAGTCATGTTATTAGACCATCGTGAACCTACAAATTTTGAACAAGCTATGATGAGCCCAGATTCCTATAAATTACTTGAGGCCATGAAATCTGAGATAAGATCCATGTATGAGAACAAAGTGGAGACTTTGTTGGACTTGCCCGATTATCGGCAAGCCATTGAGATTAGATGGATCTTCAAGAAGAAGACAGATGCTGATGGCAATGTCACCATCTACAAAGCTCGACTTGTCGCGAAAGGTTTTCGACAAGTTCAAGGGTTTGACTACGATGAGACCTTCTCACCCGTAGAGATGCTCAAGTCAGTCCAAATCATGTTAGCAATTGCCGCATTTTATAATTATGAAATCTGGCAAATGGACGTCAAAACTGCATTCCTTAATGGATTTCTTAAATAAGAGTTGTAGATGATGCAACCTCAAGGTTTTGTCGATCCGAAAGGTGTTAACAAAGTGTGCAAACTCCAGCGATCCATCTATGGACTGTTGCAAGCATCTCATAGTTGGAATATATGCTTTGATGAGGTGATCAAAGCATATGGTTTTATACAGACTTATGGTGAAGCTTGTATTTACAAGAAAGTGAGTGGGAGCTCTGTAGCATTTCTGATATTATATGTGGATGACATATTATTGATTGTAAGTGATATAGAATTTCTGCATGACATAAAAGGATACTTGAATAAGAATAATGAAAGACCTTGATGAAGCTGCTTATATATTGGGCATCAAGATCTATAGGGATAGATCGAGACCCTTAATAGGACTTTCACAAAGCACATACCTTGATAAAGTTTTGAAGAAGTTCAAAATGGATCAGACAAAGAAAGGGTTCTTGCCTGTGTTACAAGGTATAAAATTGAGTGAGACTCAAAGCCCGGCCACTGCAGAAGATAGAGAGAAAATGAAAGTCATTCCCTATGCCTCAACCATAGGTTCTGTCATGTATGCTATGCTGCGTACCAGAACTAATGTGTGCCTTGCCATAAGTTTGGCAGGGAGGTACCAAAGTAATCCAAGAGTGGATCACTAGACAACAGTCAAGAACATCCTGAAATAAGTGAAAAGTACCAAGGACATGTTTCTCGTTTATGGAGCAGCGAAAGAGCTAAATAAGTAAATGGTTACATCGATGCTAGTTTACGACCTTGAGTCGAGATGACTCTAAGTCACAAACGGATATGTCGGATTTGGGTTCAGCAGACCCTCTAGAGTTCGAACCTTTGGGGTGTGGCGGAGATCTCGTCCTCTACCTACCTGCACCTCGCCGCCTCGCTAGGATCTAAACTATGAAAGGAACAACACAAGAGACACAGGGTTTATACTAGTTCGGGCCACCATTGTGGTGTAATACCCTACTCTAGTTTGTGGTGTGGTGGATTGCCTCTTGGGCTGGTGATGATGAACAATACAAGGAAGAACAGCTTCGCGAGGGTCTGTTCTTGGTTGGTGCGATGAACTGCTAGTGGGAGTTCAGATGGCTGTGGCGGCAGAGGAGGGAGGCCTGCGTTTCCTTGCGGGCGATCCTCGTGAGGCTGATCCCTCCAGTCTCCCTCGCGAGGCTGATCCTGCCAGCGATCCTCGCGAGGTCGGTCGCGCCACCCTTGGCGAGGGCCACGGTCTTCCCAGCGTCCTGCCTTCCTTCCTCCTCCTCGGCCGTAGCCTCTATCATTGCGGTCGGGGCGCCGGCCGATCCTCCCTTCTCGCACGGCCCGGAGCTCTTGACATTCGTTGGTGTTGTGGGTGTGGAGGTCATGGTACACACAGTACCGGCTGCCCTCGGAAGACTCGGGCTGATCTCTGCCCGCTTGGTGTCTGGTTACGCGCGAGCACGACAGCCCCTTGCGCTTCACGTCCTTGGCCTTGGATTTCTTCTCTTCTGGGTCTGCGGCTGGCAGCTCGAGGAAGGAAAGGCGCCCTTCCTCAGCCCTGGCGCACTTGGTCGCCAAGTTGAACAGCTCCAAGGAAGTGCATAGATCGTCATGCATCGCCAACTCCTCCTTCATCTTGACGTCACGCACACCGTCGGAGAAGGTAGAGATGATGGCCTCCTCGGTCACCTTAGGAATCTTGAAGTAGCGTTGTTGAGCGCTGGATGTACTTCTGCGGGGTCTCCACTGGTTTGCTGCTGATCGGCGCATGTCGCTCCGCGGCGAGAGCCGGTGTGATACCTTGGAAGTTGGCGATGAAGCGGGTGCGCATCTCGTCGAGGAGGAGATCGTGCGAGGAGCAGTGCGGGCTCCGTCCTTGAGTGCCATGGAAACCAGTTCGCCATGACCTTCTTGTCCCTGTTGGCGGCTTGATGCCCGGCTCGTGAAGCTGGAGGAACTCCGTGGGTCGGCCGTGCCGTCGTAGCGAGAGGCAGGTCTGGCGAACTTGCCGACCCGCATAGCGCTACGCGCCTTCGGTGGTGAAAGCGCGGCGGTCTCTGCTGTAGCCGCAGGAGGCCTTTGGTGATGAAGAGCCTGGTCTTGCGGGTTCCCATGCGCTGCATTTGGGAGCAGCAAGGGTCTTAGCGTCTTTGGAGCAGGGCGTGGTCGTGACGAGCGGTCACGAGGAGCACTCGGGCAGCTTCACAGGGGCAAGGACCTCTTGACAGCTCTGCTCTTCTTGTCTTTGGCGCGGATGGAGTGGATTCCGCCCTAGGGGCCCCGTGCCTTTGAGCCAAAGCGCCTTCTTGAAGGGAGGCGGTGGCGCCCGAACTTCATCGCCCGCGCGGGCGGAAGCGTGGTGCAGCGAGAAGGGCGGCGTGAGAGCCCCTGCGGCAGCAGACGAGCTTCAGCGGCAGTCGAGCCACTCTTCATAAACGTCGTCGGCAAGTGTAGCGCAGGAGCTCGTTTGCGCGATGAGTGCAGCTCGAGCCTCCATGGTAGCGCGGCGCGCGAGACGAGGAACCAGCTAGGCGATTGAGGGAGTAGCGGTCGCGGCCGTCTCGCTTCACGGATGGATCTTTGGGGCGATGCTTGCTGCTCGTTCCCTGCCGGGCGAGTGGCGGCGTTGACGGCGGCGATGGAGAAACGGCGAAGCGGCCGCCGGCGGGGCTGTCTGGCGGCAGGAAGCGAGCGGCTTGGCGCTCAGTGGCGGACTCGACAGCGTCGACATGGATCGGTGGTCGGCGAAGAACAGAGGCGGCGGAAGGCAATTCGGCGCACCCTACGCGCCAAATGTCGGATTCGGGTTCGGCAGACCCTCTAGGTTCGAACACGGGGTGCACGCGGAGATCTCGCCCTCTACCTACCTGCACCTCGCCGCCTCGCTAGGATCTAAACTATGAAAGGAACAACACAAGAGACACAGGGTTTATACTAGTTCGGGCCACCATTGTGGTGTAATACCCTACTCTAGTTTGTGGTGTGGTGGATTGCCTCTTGGGCTGGTGATGATGAACAATACAAGGAAGAACAGCCTCGCGAGGGTCTGTTCTTGGTTGGTGCGATGAACTGCTAGTGGGAGTTCAGTCGCTCTCTCTCTCTCTCTCTCTGCTGATTCAAGATGCCCCTAGCCCTGTTCTGGATTCCGGATCCCAGATCCTAGATGATCTCTAGCTTGTGGGAGGCTAGTCCTATTTATAGGCAAAGGCCCTGAGCCTCTTCCCAAATATTGAGCGGGATGGGCACCAACAATTGGCCATTTTGAAGGGAACATCTAGTACACTTATCTGACTAAAGTTGGTCCTCGCTTTGTCAAAGGCTCTGGTGGTGGCCTTGGCTTGGGCTCCACAATGACTTCCTTCTGCCGTTCTGCGGTCTTGTTCTTGTTGCACGAAGCGGATGCCTTTGCTTGATACTCTTGCTGCGCTTGCTCCCTTTGCACCAAAGAGGAAAGGAGGACAACTGCTTGGCTGGGCGCCCTTGGCGCCCTTAGTAAATCATGGCTTGCGTCATGGGCACCTCGTGAGTACCCGCCTTGATCTCTGCCTCCTCGCGAGCCAGCCTGTGAGGCCGTGCACGAGAAGCTCCTGTCGTCCGCCCAGCAATCCCCCTCGCGAGGGTCTTGAGCTTGTCTTGATGAAGATGGGCCTTCTGGGCCACCCTTGAGCCACGCCACGGGCCATGAGCGAGCAAGTCTGAGGGACCCCGTTCCCCAAAAGCGCCCGATAGGATAAGTCTTTATATTGAATGGTGGAGCTGTCAGTTGGTACAGTTCCAAGCAGAGCATCATGGCGGGATCTATGTATGAAGCGGAGTACATAGCTGCTTCAGAATCAGCACATGAAGGAGTCTAAATGAAGGAGTTCATATCCGATCTAGGTGTAATACCTAGTGCATCGGGTCCAACGAAAATCTTTTGTGACAACACTGGAGCAATTGCCTTGGCGAAGGAATCCAGGTTTCACAAGAGAACCAAACACATCAAGAGATGCTTAAACTCCATTTGTGAAAAGGCCAAGGATGGAGACATAGAAGTTTGCAAAATACATACAAATCTGAATGTAGCAGACCCAATGACTAAGCCTCTTCCATGAGAAAAACATGATCAGCACCAAGGCTCCATGGGTGTTAGATTCATTACAATGTAATCTAGATTATTGACTCTAGTGCAAGTGGGAGACTGAAGGAAATATGCCCTAGAGACAATGATAAAGTTGTTATTTTATATTTCCTTATTCTTGATAAAGGTTTATTATTCATGCTAGAATTGTAGCGATCGAAAACTTTGATACATGTCTGAATAAATAAACAATACCGTGTCCCTAGTAAGCCTCTACTAGACTTTCTCGTTGATAACAGATGGTTAAGGTTTCCTAACCATAGACATGTGTTGTCATTTGATAACGGGATCACATCATTAGAAGAATGATGTGATGGACAAGACCCATCCATTAGCTTAGCATATTGATCGTTCAGTTTATTGCTATTGCTTTTTTAATGTCAAATACATATTCCTTCGACTATGAGATTATGCAACTCCTAGATACTGGAGGAATACCTTGTGTTCTATCAAATATCACAACGTAACTGGGTGATCATAAAGATGCTCTACAGGTATCTCCGAAGGTGTTTGTCGAGTTGGCATAGATCAAGATTAGGATTTGTCACTTCGAGTATTGGAGAGGTATCTCTAGGCCCTCTCGGTAATACACATCGTAAGAAGCCTTGCAAGCAAAGTGACTAATGAGTTAGTTGCAAGATGATGTATTACAGAACGAGCAAAGAGACTTGCCGGTAACGAGATTGAACTAGGTATGAAGATACCGACGATTGAATCTCGGGCAAGTAACATACCGGAAGACAAAGGGAATTACGTATGTTGTCATAAGGTTCGACCGATAAAGATCTTAATAGAATATGTAGGAGCCAATATGGGCATCCAGGTTCCGCTATTGGTTATTGACCGGAGAGGTGTCTCGGTCATGTCTACATAGTTCTCGAACCCGTAGGGTCCGCACGCTTAACGTTCATTGACGATATAGTGTTATATGAGTTATATGATTTGGTGACCGAATATTGTTCGGAGTCCCAGATGAGACCACAGACATGACGAGGAGTCTCAAAATCGTCGAGAGGTAAAGATTGATATATAGGACGATGGTATTCAGACACCGGAAATGTTCCGGAGTGCACCTGGTAGTCATAGGGTCACCGGAAGGGGTTCCGGACACCCCCGGTAAGTGTATGGGCCCAATGGGCCAAAGGAGGGGACAGATCAACCCACTAGGGGGCTAGCGCGCCCCTATCCTTCGCTGGCTGGCCCTAGGGTAAGGAAAGGGGAGGGGTGGCCCCTCCTGCCTTTCCCTCCTCAGGAAAGAAATGAAAGGGGGGGGGGGGGCACCACCTCCTCCTTCCTTCCTCCCACACTTATATAAGGAAGGGGGCGCCACTTGGGGAGGACCCCAAGTAGGATTCGGCCTACTTGGGGGTGCCTCCTGGCTGCTCCCTCCTCCCCCACCTATATATATGTGGGAGGGGGGCGCCTAACACAACACAACATTGTCTTAGCCGTGTACGCCGGCCCCCTCCACTGTTTACACCCCCGGTCATATTTTCGTAGTGCTTACGCGAAGCCCTGCATAGATAGTTTCACCGTCATCGTCACCACGCAGTCATGATGCCGGAACTGATCCACAACCTTGCCGTCTTGCTGGATCAAGACGGCGGAGGACGTCACCGATCTGAATGTGTGCTGAACGCGGAGGTGCCGTACATTCGGTACTCGATCGGTTGGAGTGCGAAGAAGTTCGACTACATCAACCGCGTTAACAAATGCTTCACCTTAAGGTCTACGAGGGTATGTAGACACACTCTCCCCTCCCGTTGCTATGCATCTCCATGGATAGATCTTGCGTGTGCGTATAATTTTTTGTTTTCCATGCAACAATTCCAACTCTATATAACCCTATTCAGGGAGAAAAAAATCAGAGAGAATGATTCATCGCATTTTATGATACAGATCCACCGTCGCCTCCTGTTCTTCATCGGGAGGGCTGATCTGGAGCCCGTTCAGGGCTCTGGAGAGGGGTATTCCTCGCCATCATTGTCGTGGTTTGTAACGGCAGATGACCTCGTGAAAGGACTTAGTCGTGGAGCCATCGCTACGGGTTAACTTGAAGGGGTTAAAGTGGATGCAAAGACACAAGAGTTATACTAGTTCGGCCTCTTCGATGAAGGTAAAAGCCTACGTCTAGTTGTGATGGAATTGATGTGGTCTCGATGACTAGGGAGCAAATAAGCCGCCTAGGACTCGAGTTGTTGTTATCGTCCTTGAACGCCCGGGTCGTCCCTTATATACGGGTGGCCCGTCGGTTGAAGAGTCCCAATCTCGGTTCATATTACAGTATCGGGTTGGTCTCTCTCTATTCTAACTTACAATACAAGTTTACATACCAGGCGGTTTACGGCTACGAGGTTCTAAACCGACTACGAGGCCTCGGGCCTTACTTTATGCCTCTTGGGCTTTTACACGTTGAACTCTTGATGAAGTTAACCCGGCCCGAGATAGGCGGTTTATATAAGTAGTAACATCCCCAACATTAGGCCCAGTTGATTTGAACAGGTTCATGTCAATCCTTGATAAAACCTTCATCTTTATACCTTCTTGAAATCGTTGAACCGCCATGATGTCACCTTCTCCGGTTCTTTGTAAACGGCATGGCGTCCCCATAACGATAGCATTCACGATATCTTCTTTGTTTAATAGATCCGCAATAATCGAAGCGATTGCTCCGCTTCCTAGGTTTGTGGTTCCTTGATTCCAGCGCTGACACGGTATCTTGCCTTATAAATAGGACCGAAGGTCATTCCTTTTCTCCCCTCTGTCCCCTTTCTCTTACGTCTTCCTCGCGTCGCTAGCCTCGGAGCTCCGCCGCCGCCGTGGACCTCTGCACCGTTTTGGCCCGCTGCATCAACTTTGAGCGCACACGCAGAAGCGCAGACTCTTCGCATCTCCTCAACTCGGTAGGTCCTCGGTTCCCCTCGACCTAGATCCATTCTAGGGTTTCTTGTTCTTACCGTGCTCCATGAAATGTTCATGCTCATACCGGACTCTGGATAGATCTGTGACACCTTGCTCACGATTAGTAGTAGCTTTTAGCATCCGCTGTAGTCTCGTGCTCCGTCCATAGATCTCGCACATCATCTCGCTCATTGCATCAATCTTGCTCTGCTGTATTCCTTTTAGGATATTTTCTTCTTTTACGATCGGCGGCGGATCCTTCGTTGTAGAGAAATCCTACGAAACCTGTTTCTGCACACTTAGCCGTTCGCAACCTCAATTGCTTTCAATATTTAGACCTTAGACCAGGCGGTTTAACTTAACATAGAAAAAATCAGACAAACTGGTATACACCAGTAGTCCCCTTGTTGAACCGCCAGAACTCCTGAATCAGACACTGTCGCTTCATAGAACTCCGGTTTAGATGTATTTGTCTCCGATTTAGCATTGTACACCGGTTCTCTCTTTGTCCCAACACATTTCTTGAATCGGTTTATATTTTTTGTAGATGGCCAAACAAGTATATGAGTGCAAGCTGGGCTCCTTCCGTGTCACGAAACTCAATTAAACAATCTGGTCTGGTGGCGCTTTAGGCGGTAAGAATACTATCCATTGGAGGTTCACGGCAAAGAATGTCCACCCACACCTCAAGAAGGAGAGGTTGTAGTTTTCATGATCACCTAGCCCAGGGTTTCAATCCTTGGCTCAAAATTTTACGGGATCGCTAGCCAATTTCCAACTCCGTCCACAAGATCACGGGCCCCAATTACATTACCAATATTTGTCACTTCCAAGTGCTCTGTGAGGCATACTTTCAAGAAGAACCTACAGTTGAACTGTTTAGAGATTGCTTCCATCTAAACCGCCCTGCAGAATTCAGCCGGAGCCCAACACAGAATTGGGTGGTGTGGCGATTCAAAAAAGAAAGGAGGTCACTTATCCTCATGTCAAACTGCATAGCCACCCCAAGGTATGGAATCAAACATGGTTTTATTGCAGAGACACTTCACCTGCCAATGAGAATCCTTTACCGGTTTTTCGTTCGGGCGATTCAGTAAACACATCCCTTTCATAAAGACTAACGCCAATGAGAGAAGTAAATATGCTCCTCAACTCTCCAAGCTCGAGCCTTCATGGCCAGCGGTTTAACGAATTGATTTACGCTGTTGTTGGATATCATGGAGCATCTGCCCCTCTCCAGCGCTCGGTTTAATGTGTGAGTACCTTTGGTAGTGTCGGCGACCCCCTCCAAACACGTTAATATCCAGCTCACCGATGATGAGGTCACCAAGGCTGTGAAGAAAATGTTGAATGAACGGAACACCTCGTGCCCGAACAGTCTGCTCCCCTTACGTGCTACCAACAAACCGCCATCTGTAAGACTTGATTATTTTTACTAAATATATTACTGCTATTTCTAGCATCATTTTTAACATCCTGCTGCTTAATCGGGGTGATGATCCATTCGGAGTAAGCGTCCACAAGAGAAACGGAGAAGCGGATAAACCGGAAAAAGACAATCCGGCAAAAGACCAAAGTTGTCAAGAAGACTGCTCATAAGAGAAAACACGCATCTTGATCCGGTGTGGGCGATGATGTGGGTAATCCGGACCTTGAGGTAGAACTTGATTCACTTGGCTTACTTTTCACATGCCTAATTAATGATGATGTTTGTCGGGATGATCTTTGAAACCGATAATCTGATGTTGTAGAGGTAACTATTCTCTCCTCGACTCAAATCCTTTGCCTTCACTAAAAAACCGTCGGGCAAACCGGAAAATTAAATTTTCTCATCCCCTTGCTTACTTGGATCCCAAATTTCTTATGAAGACTCAACAACATGAAGCTCGCCGCACAACTCGGCACAACGACCAGGTAGTTACCTCCACCGGTTTACCGAATAGTCCGGTTCGGAAACGTCGTTCAGAGGTCTCTAATTTGCTTGTCAGTGCTTATCCTAAAGCAGGCTGTTTTCGTCAACCCCTTAATCCATCTGACTCCGATTATCAGGTCACTTCCACTCCTCATCTGGCGAGTCATCAGCCACTCATTGCCACCACTTAAAGCGGTGCTTGGGTAAGTTATACCTTTCATATTGTTTCTCCTGCATCATTGTGTAGTATATGCCATATTTGACTGTTGTGCCTTTTCAGGGCCAAGCCTAGGCCGAGCAAAAAGGCTCGTCTGGATAAAGCGGCCGACAAAGAGACCGGCCCTGAACCGGACAGCGCCCCAAACCTTGAAGCGGCCATCTGTGAAGACACGCCCAATGATCTGCCACAGCAAGATGATGATTTTGTTGCTGAAGAAAGGCCTGTTGACACCGCCCTTCCTGCTGACCAGCCCAGAAGCCCGACCCGGATTGAAAGATCCACCAGTCCAATCTGGCCTGCTGACAAACCAACTGCCCCTGGTCAAACCGGTGATACCAAGGACGATGACGTCGTGATTACTGGCTTTGGCCACAGCGAACCGGGTAATCCGGTCGCTTTATCCAAACATTCTGCCAAAGAAGAGTTTGCCACTATGAGCAAGGGCAAGTGGGATGTTGATCGGCAACTTATGCGCTCTGAACCCCAAGACCTTCATTACAGCTACTTGAACGGTTGTATACCAGCCGTGACTATGAAGCTGGCACGGTGAAGATGATGAAAGAGAAATTTGAGGTAACCTCCATGTTCTTTTCTCGCTTTGAATATTTCAATTTTGTTAACTCTCCTAGCCCCCAAGGGCCGGTTCAACTTAGCATAGTTAAACCGGGACTGTAATTTATATCGCCGCCTCGAGAACATGTTGAACAAATAGCCATTAGCCCCCAAGTGCCAAGTTGAATACCTGTATTGAGCTTGGGACTTTGTGATTCTATTGATAGACAAAGATCAAATATGCATTAGCCCCCAAGTGCCATGTGTATGACTGGTTATGCATTTGGGACTTGCAATGAAGATATTAACATGCTCCTTTTTGTTGCGAGAATGAGATCGCCAACAAGCCTCCCAAATCAATGATCTTCAAGAAAATCTGAAGTCTCAACAAGCGAAACCTCCAAGGCCAAGGATGAGCTGAAAACCGCCTTGACTACCATGGAGCAGCTCAAGGAGTGGTTCAAGTCTGGCGGGCGGCTGGGATCTTGAAAAGGCCGCTTTAACCAAAAGGTTGAAAATCTTGAAGCTGCCCTTAAACCGGTGGTAGATGATCGACCAGCGTGAAGCGGCAAGTGCATTCCATATTGCTGCCATCTTCGGTAAGTTTTCTTTGGCTTCTATGATAATCTTGACCTTCTTATGATAAGTCCGGTTTGTGATTTCTCTTGCAATGTTGTAGGCACGCATTGGTCACTTGGGGTCAGATGTTGGAAGAAATTGAAGGCTGCCTATACCTTAATAGAGCATTTGTACCTTTGGGCGCAGCGGATCATCTCCTTGCATCACATAACAATCCAGCACCTTCCTTAATTCAAGATACTCTTAGGAGGTTGTCCATGCTTCCCTTGATTGAAGAGCTGAAGAAATCTGCTGCTCGAACCGGCGCCATTAACGCATTAATCCGGGCCAAAGCATGGGTGCAGATTCGATCCGTTGAAGCGGTCAGGGCTATCGGTCGAAGGAAGATGGCTCGATTTCAACGAAGATGACACGAGAAGCGATAAACGGGCGGTCGCCCTCTAGCTTGCCAATTAGTGAAGAGGCAAACTTGTCGCATTATCAAGCTCGATATGGCGATCGAGAACAAGCGGTAGCTGCACCTATTCTGAAGCGGAGAACCTAATCCCTCGATCCGTAAGCATACTTACGCTCCTGATATTGACCCAACTTCCCTGAACCATGAGGAGGTTGTCTTTCAAGCTTTAATGGGAATCGACTGGACCACTGTTGACTTCTAGCAGCTGGGTAGAGATGAAGAAGCTGAAGCGATGCAGGACGACCCACAACCATCAGACCGGGGCGGCGAGCAAGCATGAACCGGAAGCCGGTTTGAAGAGCTGCTTCATTACATTCCATGAAACAATGATCTTATTTGGGCACCATGTTGCCTTGTAATAGGATAATAACACTCTTGCTTTGAATATGCCTTCGTGCATAGGTGCTGATACTCTTGCTTGAATGATCAAAACTTTCA
Source organism: Aegilops longissima (assembly GCA_021605205.1). Classification (NCBI taxonomy): domain Eukaryota; kingdom Viridiplantae; phylum Streptophyta; class Magnoliopsida; order Poales; family Poaceae; genus Aegilops; species Aegilops longissima. Next base: position 518,540,042 of record CM038682.1, read on the forward strand.
ATCTTATATTGCCTGCAATCACAAAATCCTGCCATCGCTGGGCATAAAGTTGGCTTAGCCAATCTTGAAGCGGAGGATGTATAAACCCTTACCGTCAAAGGAGAGAACAGCTCCTGTTATTTATAATGCCGGTTTACCACGTAAACCGTCTTTGGGTCATGATAAGCCCCTGTTACTCCATAATAGGATGTTAACAGAAAAACATCAAACCGGTGAAATTATCTCGGATTAAAAATTGACGAATTCCGTCAAGTCGACAGTTTTGAAACGGTTTAAAAATGTTGTCGGTTTAAGCATAACAAAAATCAAATAACAGTTATGAAAAAACATGGAAGCAAAGGCAATGATAAACCGTTTGCAAAAATAAGGCTTTCTTGAGCCGATCGGATGGTGTTACCATGGTGGGACACGACCAAGCTCCCTATAAGGTGTAGCCATGGTTCAAGTCAGCCAGGTCCCCAAGCTGAAACCGTGGCATTTATGCCGATCAAGTGGCGTGGCAATGGTTGGGTTCGACCAAGCCCCAAGTGACTCTATGGCCTTAGGCGATCAAAAGCGTGGTGGTTCAGACTTGACCATGTCCCCAAGTGATCTGGTGGCTTTCGCCTATCAAAAGGTGTTGCATTGGTTGGACACGACCAAGCACCCAAGTGATATCATAAAGCTTTTAGAAAGCAAACTCGGGGGTAAACCGGAGGCGCTTTAAGACAGAACAACTCCATGTAACCACACATGATGTATGAGAACAAATACCCGCTTTAGCGAGGCTCCGGTTTATTACTTTATTCATAATATATACATTGTCATAATATGTACATAAGTAGAGCCGATGGCTCGGGTATAATAAGGCGAAGATGAGCTATGTTCCACGGCCTGTTGGTCTCCTCCTCTGGCGTGCGTGAGTCTTTATGCTCTCGGATTTCGATCCAGATAGTACGACCCGTTGTGCAGATTCTTGCTGACCACGAAAGGTCCCTCCCAAGGTGGGGATAGCTTGTGCATATCCGTCTGGTCTTGGATGAGCCGAAGCACCAAATCTCCTTCTTGAAAAGTTCTGGTTCGACCGGCGACAATGATAACAGCGAAGATCCTGTTGGTAAATCGCCGAGCGGGCAGCTGCTATGTCACGCTCTTCATCCAACCGATCCAAAGCGTCCTGCCGTGCCGTCTTGTTGTCCGCTTCAACATAAGCTGCCACACGAGGTGAGTCATGACGGATGTCACTGGGGAGAACCGCCTCCGCTCCATAAACCATAAAGAACGGCGTGTATCCCGTGGATCTGTTAGGCGTAGTGTTGATACTCCATAACACAGACGGTAGCTCCTCTACCCAACAACCCGGTGTCCTCTGCAAAGGGACCATAAGCCGGGGCTTGATGCCTCTCAAGATCTCTTGATTAGCCCTTTCCGCTTGACCATTGGACTGTGGGTGGCTCTTGAAGAAAGCGTCAAGCGGATGTGCTCACGTTCACAGAACTCTTTCATGGCACCTTTGGACAAATTGGTACCATTATCTCGTGATGATCTTGTGTGGAAAGCCAAACCGGAAAATCACCTTTTGATGAACTGAACCGCCGTAGCTGCGTCACACTTGCTAACAGGTTCTGCCTCCACCCACTTTGTAAATTTGTCAACCGCCACCAGGAGGTGGGTCTTTTTGTCCTTGGACCTTTTAAAAGGTCCAACCATATCCAACCCCAAATGCATAAGCGGCCAAGTAATTGGAATCATCCTCAATTCTTGGGCGGTACATGAGCACGTCTGGAAAACTTTTGGCAACCATCACATCGTCGACCAGATCTTCCGCATCGGCATGGGCAGTCAACCAATAGAAGCCGTGGCGGGCGCTTTAGCCACCAAGGATTTTGAACTGGCGTGGTGACCACAATCTCGCTTCGTGGATCTCACGCAATATTTCACAGCCCTCCTCGGGGATACACTGGCGCTGAAACATACGAGATGCTGCAATGATGCAATTCACCATTAACAATGGTCATAGACTTTGATCGCGGACTATCTGCCGGCCAGCGTCTCATCCTACGGTAACTTCGCCCGGTTCATGTATGCAAGATAAGGGCGTCAATCCGGAGTGGCGTGAAGAGCTACCACCAATTGAGCCTCCGGATCAGGAATAGCCAAATCCGCTTCACCGGGGAGCTTGACCGAGCGGGTTGTGCAGCACGTCGAGAAAAACATTAGGCGGGACGGTTTGTTGAGAGCCCAACCGGCTTAAAGCGTCCGCCGCTTCATTCTTCCAACGGTCCACGTGGTCCACGATAGCCCTTGAAATGACCTGCGACAACATCCACCTCACGACGATATGCAGCCATGAGTGGGTCCTTTGAATCCCAAGTGCGGACACTGTTGAGCCACTAGGTCCGAGTCACGAAGCACTTAACCCGGCTTAGATTCATCTCCTTAGCCATCCGGAGACCATGGAGCAAGGCTTCATACTCAGCTGCATTGTTAGTACAAGGGAACATTAAGCGGAGAAGCGTAACAAAACTTGTCACCTCGTGGGGAAGTTAGTGCGACTCAGCCCCGAGCCCTCAATTGCTGGATCCGTCAAAATGGATGGTCAATATGTGTGATCCGGCTTTTCTTGGTGCTTGCAACTCCGTCCAATCATTAATGAAATCCACAAGTGCTTGAGACTTCACCGCCGTCCGAGGCACGTACTTGAACCGTCTGCCCAAGCTCTATAGCCCACTTGGCAATCCGGCGATCGCTTCCGGTTACGTATGATATCGCCTAAGGGAGCGAGCCGACCACCGTGATGGGGTGCCCTTGGAAATCTGCTTGACTTCCGCTTGCCATAAAACTCCATATACCAGCTTCGCCAATGCGGATACCTTTGCTTAGATTCGATAAGTACCTCGCTGATATAATAAACGGACGTTGAATCGGATGCTCCTTCCTGCCTCCTTCGCTCCACCACAATGGCCACGCTGACCGCCTACGGCATTAGCGACAACATATATAAGCGGCTCCTTGTCAATGGGAGCGGCGAGCACAAGCGGGTTGGCCAATTGCCGCTTTAAGTCCTCAACGCTTCATCGGTGGTGGACTCGAGACAAGCTGATCTGTCTTTTTGACATCTGGTACAAAGGGATGGCCTTCTCTCGAGGCGGTGATAAACCGGCTCAGCGGCAATCCGCCTGCCAAGCGCTGGACATCATTAATACACTTGGTTTAGCCAGGAGGTGATAGCCGTAATCTTCTCGGATTAGCTTCAATTCCCTGTTGGACGAGAAAACCCAATAACTTCCTGCGGAACACCAAAAACACATTTGGCGGGTTGAGCATCATCTTGTAAACCCGCAGGTTGTCAAAGGTTTCCTTCAAGTCGTCAATCAGTGTCTCCTTCTTCCTTGATTTGACCACAATATCATCAACATAGGCATGCACATTACGGTCGATCTGTTTATGCAGGCAATTCTGTACACAATGTTGATAAGTTGCTTGGGCGCTCTTGAGCCCAAAAGGCATAGACACATAGCAGAAGGCTCCAAAGGGAGTGATAAACGTCGTCTTCTCCTGGTCCTTAACTGCCATCTTGATCTGATGATACCCAAAATCGCATCCAAAAGCTCAAACACTCACAACCGCAGATGGCATCAATAATCTGGTCAATGCGGGGAGGGCAAAGGATCTGCTGGACAAGCCTTGTTAAGATCTGTTAATCCACACACATCGCCAAGTGCCATTTTCTTAAGAACCAGCACCGGATAAGCAAGCCACTCGGATGGAAAACTTCAGCGATAAAGCCAGTTGCTAAGAGCACAGCCACCTCCTCTCAATGGCTTTCGCCTTTCCTCGTTAAACCGGCGGAGCCGCTTCACCGGCTTGTACTTGGGATCAACATTAAGAGTGTGCTCAGCGAGTTCCCTCGGTACACTGTCATGTCGGAAGGCTTCCATGCAAAATGTCGATTCTCACGGATGAACTTCGATGGTAGCGCTTTCCTATTTCGGATCAAATTGGCGCGATGCTGAACTGCTTGGACGAATCGCCGAGCACGAAGTCAACAAGCTTAGTCTCAGCTGCCGATTTGAATTTCAGGGCCGGATCATGCTCTGTAGTTGGCTTTTTCAATGGGGTCATGTCCGCCGGATCAACATTGTCCTTATAATACTTCAGCTCCTCGGTGGCACAAACCGACTCTGCGTAAGCCGCATCACCTTCCTCACATTCCAAAGCAATCTTGCGGCTCCCATGAACAATTATTGTCCCCTTGTGACCCGGCATCTTGAGCTGCAAATAGATATAACAAGGCCGTGCCATGAACTTGGCATAAGCCGGCCGCCCAAACAGGGCGTGATATGGACTTTGGATTTTCACCACTTCAAACATCAATGTTTCCGATCTGGAGTCATATTCATCTCCAAAGGCCACTTCCAGAGCTATTTTACCAACCGGATATGCTGACTTGCCAAGCACCACACCATGGAACACTGTATTGGACGGTTTGAGATGTTTATCTGTTAACCCCATACAACGGAAGGTCTCATAGTACAGGATGTTAATGCTGCTCCCTCCATCCATGAGCACCTTGGTGAACTTATAACCTCCCACCTGAGGTGCCACCACCAGGGCTAGCTGACCCGGATTGTCAACCCGGGGAGGATGGTCCTCTCTACTCCATACAATGGGCTGCTTTGACCAGCGTAGGTAATGAGGCACGGCCGGTTCAACAGCGTTGACTGCCCGCTTCTGAAGCTTCCGGTCTCGCTTGTCTAAGCTGGTGGTGAAGACATGGTACTGCCCACTATTCAACTACTTTGGGTTTCTCTGATAACCTGACTGTTGCTGCTGCTGGTTGTAACTACCTTGGTTATTCTGATTGTTCTGATTGTTATGTTCGCCCGGATTACCGTTAAATCCTGAACCGGAATTTCCTCCACCGTAACCCGGCCCGGATCCTGAACCGCCGCCGGAACCTTGATCATACCGGAAAGCATTAGAACTCTTGAACTCCTGCATAATGTAACAATCCTTCCAGAGGTGGTTTGCTGGCGTCTCCTTCGTCCCATGCTTCGGACAGGGTTGATTCAACAGATAGTTCAAGCGGTCCGGATTGGGATTAGGCGCTCCACTTCGATTTGGCTGCTTACCCTTGCGTCGCTGGCCCTTGTCCTGCGCGTTGGTGTTGGCTACAAAGTCCATGTTGCCGTTCGCTTTACGCTTGCCCCCACCATTACCTGCCGAGTGATGTTGCTGGCCCTTGGAGTTGCTGTTCTTCCTTCCCTTCCCTGTCTCGTCATCATCAGACTCGGGATCCTCGGTACTATCAGAATCAACATACTTCACTAAAGCGCCCATGAGAGTGCCCATGTCATTACAAAACTGCTTCATGCGCCCCAACTTCAACTTCAAAGGCTTAAACCGACAGTTGCCCTCTAGGGTTAAGATCGCAGAGTCAGCGTTGATTCGGTCTGACGAGTGCAAAATTTCAGAAACGCGGCGTACCCAATGGGTTGTTGACTCCCCTTCACCCTGGACACAAGCCGCCAAGTCCACCACGGACATGGGTTGCTTACAAGTATCTTTGAAATTCTGGATAAACCGGGTCTGCAACTGGGCCCATGACCTGATAGAATTGGGTGGCAAGCTCTTCAACCAAGTACGGGTCGTGCCTTCGAGCATCATGGTGAAGTACTTTGCACACGCGGCCTCATCTACATCCAGCATCTCCATGGCCATCTCATAACTTTCTATCCATGCTTCTGGAGCCAAATCGGCGGTGTAGTTTGGCACCTTGCGCGGACCCTTGAAATCCTTGGGCAAGCGCACATTGCGTAAAGCGGGGACGAGGCAAGGAACCCCCAAAGAGCTAGAGGTAACCCCTGGCTCGACCGAGATGGTCGGACGAACCGGCGTAAGCGGATAAGCCTGATGCTGTGCTGCTAATTCGGCCTCATTGAGCGCTCGAGCCCGGTCCACCACCTCCTGGGCGTTATCGATGCCACCTGCCGGGTTCTTGCCACGGGGCGCACCATGCCGTGTGTTACTTGATACGGCCGGTTCATCCACGTGCCTGCTATAGCTCCAGCTTGGGCGGGGGGTAGAGTGGATCCGGTCGCGGTATGCGAATCGCTTCTGTTGGACCAAAGCTGTCCTAAGGAGCTCCTTGACCCGGCGCGTCTCTACTGCCTGTGGTGAATCACCTTCAATTGGAATAGCCTCCAGTCGTGCCGCAGCTGCAACAAGGTTATCCATCGGATTGGAGTAGTGGCGGAGGTGTCTGCACAGCCTGAGGCGCACTGGCGTTATGACGAGGTAGATCTATTAAGCGGGGCTGAACCGGCGCGCCCGTCCCAGGTGCTTCCGCCCGGTTTACCATCGGCGGATTACTGGTTCCCGCTCCGGGGGTGTTGAAGAGGTCTCTTCCCTCGAAGATTGAAGGCAAATGGGATCTGTATTTCCTCTTCATGACTTCATGCGACGCGCTCTGATCCAGCATGAGCCTATAAGCCTGCGCATCTAAGGCGGCCTGCTCTGCCGTCATCCTGGCGACTGCAGCTGCTAGATCCGCTTTAGCCTGAGTGACCTGTTCCTTCACCTTCGCAATCTCCACATTATGAGCGTCCTGATCCGCCGGGTTAACCTCTGCCATGGGCACATCCAACGTATCGAATAGGTCTGATAAAACTTGAGCCGGCGGGCGCACAGGGCCTCCTGCCCCGGCAGCCGTCGCCGTTGTTGAACCGGCAACCATTGTCGCAGCGGTCGAAGAGTGAAGCACTGCTTGTGTACCGGCCATGAATATTCCAACCCGGTTGGGCAGATCAGAGGGGTCCGGAATACTGTCACCATCGGAACAGCCCCCAATCCGGCCATCTTGTAGCTGATATAGAGATTCAGTTTCCCCGGCCGACGACTCATCGTCAGAGTAGACGACGGTTTCGCCACCAGATTCTGATCCGCCCTCGTAACTTCCTCTGTGGATGACTCCCACAAAGGCACGCTTCACGGCGGTTTAGCTCGGGCAGGTCTCAGTCGCTGAGCCGTCTCGGCGAGGTCGGTGCAGATGTCGGCTCGGGCCCTGGCTCACCGATCTTGCCGATGAAAGCGTGTATGCCACCAAAGGGACCGGTACCCTTACTTAATCGAGCCGGCCTCGGGGCCCCAGCCTGCATCGTCGATGTAGAGCTTGCCGCGACGACTCTTGGTCATCCGGCCCACAGAGTAGCCTTCGAGTCCTTCGAATTTGCCCTCCAAGATCATCAAACCATCGTGCGATAGCCCCACGGTGGGGCGCCAACTGTCATGGTTTTGTCACGGCAGATGTCCTCGTGAAAGGACTTAGTCATGGAGCCATCGCTACGGGTTAACTTGAAGGGGTTAAAGTGGATGCAAAGACACAAGAGTTATACTAGTTCGGCCCCTTCGATGAAGGTAAAAGCCTACGTCTAGTTGTGATGGAATTGATGTGGTCTCGATGACTAGGGAGCAAATAAGCCGCCTAGGCCTCGAGTTGTTGTTATCTGTCCTTGAACCGCCCCGGTCGTCCCCTTATATACGGGTGGCGCTTGTCGGTTGTGAGAGTCCCTATCTCCGGTTCATATTAGTATCCGGGTTGGTCTCTCTCTATTCCTAACTTACAATACAAGTTTACATACCAGGCCGGTTTACGGCTACAGGTTCTAAACCGACTACAGGCCTCGGGCCCTTACTTTATGCCTCTTGGGCTTTTACACCGTTGAACTACTGATGAAGTTAACCCGGCCCAGATAGGCCGGTTTACGCCCAGTAGTAACATCCCCAACAATCATCATCACCAATTTCATGATGCTCACCGCCGTGCACGAGTGATTCCATCATAGGATTCCTAGGCGGTGATGGGTTGGATGATATTTATCATGTAATCGAGTTAGTTTTGTTAGGGTAAGATCCCTAGTATCCACTATGTTCTGAGATTGATGTTGCTATGACTTTTCTATACTTAGTGCTTGTCGCTAGGTCCCGAGTGCCATGATTTCAGATCTGAACCTATTATGTTTTCATGAATATATTTGTGTTCTTGATCCTATCTTGCAAGTTGTAGACACCTATTACGAATTATGATCCGCATACCCCAAGGTGACAATAATTGGGATTCTTTCCGGTGATTACCGTAGTTTGAGGAGCACTAAGTGCTAATGCTTTGTTCCGGTTCTCTATTAAAAGGAGGCCTTAATATCCGTTAGTTCCCATTAGGACCCCGCTGCCACGGGAGGGTAGGACAAAAGATGTCATGCAAGTTCTTTTCCATAAGCACGTATGACTATATACGAAATACATGCCTACATTATATTGATGAATCGGAGCTAGTTCTATGTCACCCTAGGTTATGACTGCTACATGATGAATGTCATCCGATACAATTATCATTGCCGATCCAATGCCTATGAGCTTTTCATTGCTAAGTTACTTTCATTGCTACTTCTGTTACAATCACTACAAAACTTCTACTATTACTTTTGCCACCGTCACCATTACTTCCATACTACTTTGCTATGGAATACTTTGCTGCAGATATTAAGTCTTTCAGGTGTGATTGAATTGACAACTCAACTGTTGTGATCCCCTATACTTGTGGGTTATCAAGACGCATGAACCAAGCGGTGAGTGACATTTTGAATGCCTCGTACAATCGCGAAGAACCAAAGAATACCCTCTTTAGCATCAGGGACTTGAAGGCCTCCGGCCCCGATGGGCAACATGTATTTTTCTATAAGTGATTTTGGCACATTACTAGTGAGGATTTAATTGATGAAGTTTTATTGGTAGTCAACACAACAAAAATCCTGGAGGGATAGAATAACACAGTTATTGTATTAATTCCAAAGGTTTGAGAGCCCTGAATCCATCACACGATTCGGCCCATTTCATCTTTTTAATGTAGTTACATGGTGATCTCAAAATTACAAGATAATCCGTTGAAGTTTTTCTTATCAGATGTTATTTTGCCAACCTAGAGTGCCTTTGTGCCTGGGAGGATAATTACTGATATTTTTCTAGTGGCATACAAATTTTTTCATGCTATAAGGAAGAAAGGAAAGGAAAGTGGGGAGCTTGTGCAGTTAAACTCGATATGCACAAGGCCTATATGACCGCATTCAGTTGTGCTTCCTAAAGGGTATTTTACTTCAGCTTGGCTTTGATGGTGAGTGGGTGAAGATGATCATGGAACGTGTGACTTTTGTCTCTTATCAGTTCGAGTTAATAATGATTTTTATTGGTTCTCACCAACAAGGGGGATCCGTCAAGGAGACCCCTTATCACCATGTATTTTTTTCTTATGTGTTGAGGGCCTTACCAATTTACTATTACATGAAGAGGAAGTTGGCAACCTTATAGGTGTTGAGGTTTGCAAGGATGCACCAGATATTTCTCGCCTTTTGTTTGCCAATGATTAACTTATACTGATAAAAGCCGAAAGATAGTAATGTTTAGAACCCCCGCAAGCTTTGGATGAGTATTGTGCAGTACTAGGGCAACTAGTGAGCGAGGCAAAATGAAGCATATTTTTGGCCCATATACATCGCTAACCATACGTGAGGAGGTATCAACGAGGCTCAATATCTTGACAAAATCAATTACTAATAAGTACCTTGGTTTTCCTTTGATGTATGGATTTATAGCATACTTTTCCGAGTACAACTTAGTGCCAAGATCTATCATATCATAATCATCTAGCACCTTTTCATGTCCACAATGCCTAGTTTCCGATCTTTAGCCATTTACCAAATTCAATACACAACTTTTAGTTTCTATTTTTATTATTATTATTATTATTATTATTATTATTATTATTATTATTATTATTATTATTATTATTATTATTATCATCATCATCTTCTTCTTCGTTTTATTGTTTTTGTAGGTCTATTGGCATGCTCATGGACTTAGTACATCAAAAAGGACAAAGTTGGGGTCAAACCGGAGAAGTTCTAGGCATTACACCCGGGCCTTATGGAGTGTTTGTTGTTTGGCTACTTTTCAAATGTCCAAATTGAAGATCCAACACCATAGGCGCATCAGCGCCATTCATCAAATCCAATGAGAGAAAGAACGTAAAAAACGGGGTTTGTATGAAAAAATGGCGGCCAAAATACTAAGCTGTTCCTGAAATTCCATGACAAATGATGGACTCCGATATGAGCAGGCCCGTCTGTACCAGACTCTGGGAGATGCATGTTTCGACCTTAATTTTTGCATTTTTTTATTGATTTCGTCCTGGTTTGTTCCTATGCGATCCTTATCCAACAGAGGGTTTTGGGAGAGGATTTGGCTCCCGTAGAGCCCTTGGATGAAGAGGAGGAGTCACATGCATGAATGGACGAGACCCGAGGAAGTGTCCTATATAAACACCTCCAACTCCTAGCCAGGAGGATCATCTTCGTCAAGTCCCATCTGCTCCACCACGAGTCGCCACACCTCCATTGCTGCAAATCCACCATGGAGGCAGTGCCAAGATAGGGTTGGTGCTAGCTCCATCAACACCACCATGCCTCTCTCCTTCCCCAACACCATGTTGGCTTCTAACTTGTCTCTACCTTCTATGTTTTCATCTCCATGTTTGAGTAATTTCAAGTTCTGGGGAATAAGGATGAATTCTAGTTGTATTCGAGGTGAACGCCTACATGAGATATAGAATCCTATTTTGTATCTTTCAGTTAATAGGCTTCATGAATGTTGTGCAAGGGGCCCAACCTACATTTTCGCCTTGCATGGCCACAGAGCATATTACTATCTTTGTAAAGTTTCACATGTAGGTGTAAAGAGGTGACAATAATATCCTCTCTTCCTCACCTTTGCAATTGATAGGGGAGTAACAGAACCCAAATGTGCCCGTGTCGATAGGCAAACCCTTAATCACCATAGTGATAACCGGCCTAGGGGAGCTACAGTGGTGGTGTATGTGATACGGAGGCTACACATGTAGCTCGTATACTGTACTAGGCTCCGCCGACATGAAACATATTATACTATATAGTTATCAGAACCTAGAACAATGGTTGTGCTTATGTAATGTAGATCATACTAATAGTTGAAGGAAATATGCCCTAGAGGCAATAATAAAGTTATTATTTATTTCCTTATATCATGATAAATGTTTATTATTCATGCTAGAATTGTATTAACCGGAAACATAATACATGTGTGAATACATAGACAAACAGAGTGTCACCAGTATGCCTCTACTTGACTAGCTCGTTAATTAAAGATGGTTATGTTTCCAAGCCATTGACATGAGTTGTCATTTGATTAACGGGATCACATCATTAGTAGAATGATGTGATTGACTTGACCCATTCCGTTAGCCTAGCACACGATCGTTTAGTATTCTGCTATTGCTTTCTTCATGACTTATACATGTTCCTATGACTATGGGATTATGCAACTCCCTTTTACCAGAGGAACACTTTGTGTGCTACCCAACGCCACAACGTAACTGGGTGATTATAAAGGTGCTCTACAGGTGTCTCTGAAGGTACTTGTTGGGTTGGTGTATTTCGAGATTAGGATTTGTCACTCCGATTTTGGAGAGGTATCTCTGGGCCCACTCGGTAATGCACATCACTATAAGCCTTGCAAGCATTGCAACTAATGAGTTAGTTGCAGGATGATGTATTACAGAACGAGTAAAGAGACTTGCTGGTAACGAGATTGAACTAGGTATTGAGATACAGACGATCGAATCTCGGGCAAGTAACATACCGATGACAAAGGGAACAACGTATTTTGTTATGCGGTTTGACCAATAAAGATCTTCTTAGAATATGTGGGAGCCAATATGAGCATCCAGGTTCCGCTATTGGTTATTGACCGGAGACGTGTCTTGGTCATGTCTACATTGTTCTCGAACACGTACGGTCCGCACGCTTAAAGTTTCGATGACGGTTATATTATGAGTTTATGAGTTTTGATGTACCAAAGGTTGTTCGGAGTCCCGGATGTGATCAGGGCATGACGAGGAGTCTCGAAATGGTCGAGACATAAGGATTGATATATTGGAATTCTATATTTGGATATCGGAAGTGTTTCGGGAGAAATCGGGATTTTACCGGAGTACCGGAGGGGTTACCGGAACCCCTCGGGGGTTTAATGGGCCATAGTGGGCCTTAGTGGAGAAGAGGAGGGCGTCCGAGGCGGCCGCGCCCTCCCCTCTAGTCCGAATTTGACAAGGAGGCCCCCTTCCTTCTTCTCCTCTTCCTCCTTCCCCCCTTCTCCTAATCCAACAAGGAAGGGAGGGAGTCCTACTCCCAGTGGGAGTAGGACTCTTCCTGGCGCGCCTCCTCCTGGCCAGCCGCCTCTCCCCCCTTTCTCCTTTATATACGGGGGCAGGGGGCACCCTAGAGACACAACAATTGATTTGATCTTTTAGCCGTGTGCGGTGCCCCCCTCCACCATAGTCCACCTCGATAATACTGTAGCGGTGCTTAGGCGAAGCCCTGCATCGGTAGAACATCATCATCGTGACCACGCCGTCGTGCTGACGGAACTCTCCCTCAACACTCGGCTGGATCGGAGTTCGAGGGACGTCATCGGGCTGAACGTGTGCTGAACTCGGAGGTAGTGAGGACTCCGAACACCCTGAGAAGGACTCGATTACTCAAGTGCGACCTTTTATTTTGTACTTTTTTATTTATAGTCTTCGCTTCCTCATTCATAGTTTACACAAAAAGCCTGTTATTATTGTGCCATTAGCAACTAATATAATAGACTATTTCCAGATTATCGTTTGCGTATGAAAGTACTTGCGTCCGTGAAAAAGTAGTTACAGAGTTGGTAGTTTCCCACGTGGCGCTCCTTGTGGGTTTGACGAATTCTACTTATCACGAATTGCAATAGTGTAGGTCATCAGCCTCCTATTGTTGGATTGGATAGATCAGTTTGTTTTCAATTCTTAGTGGAAATAGATTGTAAGATTCTGAATGGTTGGAAGGAAATGAGGCTCGCTTTTGGAGCTAAGGAATTTTTTTAAAGCAATTGCACAAGAAATTCCAGGTTATGTCATGTCTGTCTTCAAGCTAACTAAACAACTATGTTAATGGATAAATAGTGCAATGTCCCAATACTAGTGGACAGATGAAGACCAATAGAAGCACATGCTTTGGGTTGCGTGGTGGAAATTGTGTATTCTTCAACAGGTCAACACTCTCTTACAAATTTTGGGTTTAGTGTAGGAGAGTGTTTGGGTGGAAACCAGTGAGGCGACTAGAAACTAAAGGTTCTATGGTTGGAGTGGAATCCCTTTGAAATAAGCAGCAGGATGGGTAGCTCTCTCTCTCTCAAATATGGGTATGAAATGTGTATGCTTCACTCTTGTTGCTCTATGAGAGTTTGGTGTAGTGGGTGGGGTATCACTACAAAAAAGACACATCCATGACATTTTGGGCCGAACGAATTTTTTCTGTCATGCTTATGACACTTCTATGATGATAGTTGTGACAAAAGCATTTATCATCATAGATGTGGTGGGCTCCTACTTCTATGACAAAAAATCATGAAATAAAATGGCTTTTCGTCCTTGGCGGGCCGAAGACGCAACGGCATGACATTCTTTGGGCCGTCTGTGACGGAAAAAATCATGGTAGAAGCGAGGGCGAGGAAAATATTGGGGAGTTCCCGGTTACGATGGGTGGTCGGGGCCGAGCGATGCACTGTGGTTTGCGTGTTTCTCTCGTGTACGCGCGTGTGTGCGACGCATTGGGCTCTAACTGAACCCGAGCGATCGCACTGCTAGCTACGTTACTGAACCCGAGCGATCGATCCCTTGGTTGTTAACTGAACCCGAGTTATTCATTCGCTGCTGACTGAAACCGAGCAATTCCTTCGCTGCTGCTAGCTGAACCAAGCGAGCGATCACTGCTGCTGCTTACATTGAAGCCAATCGAGCCCCCGTGTGATACGTAGCTAGCCAGTCGGTGTTGGTTGCCTCTCGATGAATAGTGACTGTTACTACCATGCGCGCGGTACGTAGAACGAGTTGTGACGTGGTGAGTCGAGCCGGTTGGTTGGTTGTGGATGAACAATTCCCGGTGGGGGTTGGATGAACATGACCCCGTGGTAGTAGGTTCTTGCCGCTGGATGAACAGGACCCCGAGGAGGCCGCCGCACCCGAGCCGGTTGGTGGTGGATGAACAGGACCCCGTGGAGGCTCTATGAACAGTAGCCGATGGAGGGTGGATGAAAAGTAGCCCATGGAGGCTAGAGGAGGTCGACGGTGGATGAACAGTAGCCCATGGAGGCTGGAGCGAGGCAGTAGACGGTGGATGAATAGGACCCCGTTTCGACCGTAGGCGCTCCAACACAAGTCTGTTTCCTTTGTTTTGCGGTACACCACACCCCTCCCGATCAACAGGGCCCCGTTTCGACCGTAGGCACTCGAACAGAAGTTCATTTCCTCTGTTTTGCGATACACCAGACCCTTCTCGATGAACAGGACCCCGTTTCGACCGTACGCAGTCGACAGAAGGCCCGTTTCCTCTGTTCTGTGGTACACGAGACGTCGTTTCGGCTATTCCGTCCGAGCCGGTTGGCTCCCGATGAACACGACGTATTTCGTTGCCTCCCGATGAACGCGACGCATTCCGTTGCCTCCCGATGAACACGACGCAGTTTCTCTGTTCCGACCCAGCCGGTTGGCTTCTGATGAATAGGACGCCGTTGCTGCAATCTGTTGCCTCTCCATGTACATGAGCCCTGGACATACGTATGCACGAATACGCGTTCGAGACCCCGCTCATATGTACATACGTGACTGTATTTTTTGTCATCTGGTTGTACGTACGTGCACACGGTTTTCACTGGACTGCCTGAACTGCTACTGCTCCTTACTCGGCCACGGTTCATCATGGCGGACAGACCAATCAACCGGTATGTACACAGACAATGCTACGTACGCTTCGACCGGGTGGGTCCCAGCTATCAGGGAGGGCAAGGATGCACTTCCTTGCGTGCGAATATGTAGCTGGCGGGTCCCAGCGGTCTGGGCGGAATCATATTTTTTTCCCCGTGATAAGGAGGCACTTCCTTGCATGCAAATATGTTGTTGGTGGGTCCCAACTGTCAAGGGCAGGCATACGGAGGCGCTTCCTTCCTTGCGAAGATATTCGTGGTGGGTCCCAGCTTTCAGGGGGAGTGAGGGAGTCCTGGATTAGGGGGTGTCCGGATAGCCGGACTACCATCATCAGCCGAACTATCATTGGCCGGACTATCATCATCGACCGGACTCCAAGACTATGAAGATACAAGATTGAAGACTTCTCCCCGTGTCCGGATGGGACTTTCCTTGGTGTGGAAGGCAAGCTTGGCGATACAGATATGTAGATCTCCTACCTTTGTAACCGACTCTATGTAACCCTAGCCCTCTCCGGTGTCTATATAAACGGATGGCTCTAGTCCGTGGGACGAGAACAACAACCCTTACAATCATACCATAGGCTAGCTTCTAGGGTTTAGCCTCCTTGATCTCGTGGTAGATCCACTCTTGTAAACATCCACAATATCAATATCAATCAAGCGGGGCGTAGGGTTTTACCTCCATCAAGAGGGCCGAACCTGGGTAAAACATCGTGTCCCTTGTCTCCTGTTACCATCCGCCTAGGCGCACGATTCGGGACCCCCTACCCGAGATCCGCCGGTTTTGACACCGACATTGGTGCTTTCATTGAGAGTTCCTCGTGTCGTCACCGATAGGCTTGATGGCCTCTTCAATCGACAACGGCGTAGTCTAGGTGAGACTTTTCTCCCGGACAGATCTTCAGATTCGGGCGGCTTTCGCGCGGGCCAACTCACTTGGCCATCTGGAGCAGATCGAAAGCTACGCCCCTGGCCGTCAGGTCAGGTTTGAAAGCCTAAACTTCACGGCCGATATCCGCGGGGACTTGATCTTCGATGGATCTGAGCCACAGCCGAAGCGTGTCGCGCTGTCACGATGGGCATGACCTAACTCTGCCGCCGGACAGCACCTTGGAGGCCGCACACGAATCTACTCCGACCCATAGTCCGGAGCCGATCGCTCGGATCGAGGACGGATGGCTGGACACCGCCTCGGGAGCCGCCTTCTCTGGCGATGGGCGAACACTTACCTTGTCCCGCATAAAGCTCATAACTCCGAGTGCGGACTCTCTGCGGACTCCGAACCTCCTGCGCCCGCGGTCAAATCCGATTGGCGCCGATCATGGAATTCACCGCTGTGGACATCTTTCAGCACTCGCCCTTGGCGATATCATAAATTCACTGAAGCATCTCTTGCTATCCGGAGAGCCCTGGCGAACTACGGCCAGGATGGTTGGAAGACAGCGGACGACGAAGAAATTGAGCCCACCCACCATCCACTTCGTAGCCACCGTCGGCGATTTAACAAGCGTGCTGACTACGACTCCGAAGACATCGGCGGTATGGGCGGCGATGCGGAGACTACCAAGAACCAATGCCTACGAGGACCTTGGAAGACCACCTCGTCATACGACATATACATGGTGGACACCCCAAAAGATGGGGACGGCGAAGAAGCAGCGGAGGCCGATTCCTTAAAGAAACAGCCCAAGCGCCGGCGTCGTGGCGCCGCTAAATCCGCCACGGCAAGAATGGAGATTCCGGCACAGGAGATAATAACACCCGAAAGTGCGAAGACAACCCCCTCCAAAGACGATCCAGCGCAGGAGGAGGCGGAAGCAAGCCCTCACGAGAGGCGGCGGCCGAAGAGGTCGAGGATGACAATTACTTACCTCCCTCCGGAGGCGAGGCAAGCCTCGACGACGATTTAATTCGTCGTGCACGAGGATCCCGTCGAACAAGAGCGTTTCAGGCGCAGGCTAATGGCCACGACAAACAGCCTAAAGAAAAAGCAGCAATAGCTTCAAGCTGATCAAGACCTCTTGGCCGACAGATGGACCGAGGTCCTCGCGTCGAAGAGTATGTTGCCCTCAAAAATTACCCAAAGCGCAAGTTGCTCCCCGACTAGAGGAGGAAGCGTACAAACCTGCATCACCAGCGCTGTCTGGCAGACCGACCACCTCATGGCGCATGACAGAGAGGCGTGCAAGCCCTCCACCAAAACCGTACCCGGCATCGCTCAAAAGCATGAAGCAGCGGCGAGCGCGCCCGGACTGCGGGATATATTGGAGGACAAGGCAAGACAATCCAGATCTATCTATGGATCACGCGGCGCCCAAGACCCACGACGAATACCGTCGCGCGGATACAACTACTCGCCGGGCCAAACACAGCAGAATAACGCTCTCTCGAGCTACGTCGCGATATTGCTCAATCTGAGGCGCCGCACACCCACTATGCTTCACCGACGAAGTAATGGATCATCAAATCCTGAAGGGTTTAAACTGTTAATATCGAATCCCTCGATGGCACAACAGACCCAGCGGTTTGGATTGAGGATTATCTCCTCCATATACATATGGCCCATGGCGGCAATCTTCATGCCATCAAATATCTCCGCTCAAGCTTAAAGGACCAGCTCGGCATTGGCTTAACAGCCTGCCCGCAGAGTCAATTGGATTTGGGAAGACACGGAAGCCGCATTCCTCGACAACTTCGAGTGGCGCGTATGTGCGACCACGGGACGCAGATGACCTAAGCCACATAATCCAGCAGCGCATTTAATCGGCGAGCAATTCTCGACACGGTTCTTAACAAAGAAAAATCAAATCGTCGACCGTCCGGATGCGAGGCACTCGCTGCCTTCAAACATAACATCCGCGACGAGTGGCTGGCCCGGCACCTAGGGACGGAGAAGCCGAAATCCATGGCAGCCCTCACATCACTCATGACCCGCTTACATGCGGGAGAGGATAGCTGGCTGGCTCGCAGCAACAACCTCAGCAAAACGCTGGCAGTCCGGATACCAAGGACCGCAAGCGGCAGGTTGCGTCGAAACAAAACAAACGCCGCGTGCGGCGACAACAATGAGGATCGGCGGTCAACGCCGGATTCCGAGGCTCAAGCCGGTCAGCGGAAGAAGCCATTCACAAGAACCACTCCGGGCCCGCCCAATTTGGACCGAATACTCGACCGCTCTGTCAAATACATGGAACCCCGAAAAGCCAGCTAACCACACCAACAGAGATTGTTGGATATTCAAGCAGCAGGCAAATTAATCGCCAAAACAGTGACAAGGGCTACGGTGATGACGAGGAAGAGACCGGCCGCCCGAACAACAGAGGACAAAGGATTCCCCCCTCAAGTTCGGACGGTAAACATGATATACGCAAGCATATTCCCAAGATGGGCGGAGCGTGCACTAAAGGGCGTATCTGCGATGGAGCGATCGCCCCAAAATTCAACCCATGGTCCTCTTGCCCGATCACTTTCGATCGAAGAGACCATCCGACCGATATCCGCCATGGCGGATTCGCCGCATTGGTTTTAGACCCAATCGTCGATGGATTTCACCTCACGAGTCCGATGGGCGGCGGCAGAGCTGAACCTGCTTTATCGGGATACGGTCGCAAGATGGGCATAGACCCTTCAAAGATTAAACCTACAAAGACAACCTTCAAAGGCGTCATACCGGTGTCGAGGCCGGTTATGCGAGCTCGATTACTGCTCGAAGTGGTCTTGGATCCCGGATAATTTTCGAGCGAGGAGTTAATCTTGACATAGTCCCGTTCGCATGGCGGCTATCACGCTCTGCTTTCGGACGAACGCGTTCGCCAAAATTCAACGGTGCCGCATTATGCATACCTTAAGCTCAAGATGCCAGGCCCTCGTGGAGTCATCACGGTCAATGGAAACACAGGCGGTCCCTCCGAGCGGAGGAACATACAGCTCTCGCGAAGTAAATCTGAGCAGCCTTTAAGGCAATTTTCGAGTCCGGCCGTTAAACGACCGGACACGGCCAAACGCGCCCGGAGCAACATCAACCAAGACCACCTGGCATGTTCCGAGCATGCGTAGCAATGCGGCCTCAACCCCAGCCCTCGCAAAATTGTAAGACAAACTCTCGCGTACATAATTCATACGGAGATACCATGGGCATAGGGGGAAAGGCACAACCACAACAGACCCAGAGTGCGGTTCGACCACACCAGGGGTTCCCAAGTGTGTCGCTCTTTTTTCTTTTATTTCTCTCTTTTTTATACAGAACTCTGTCCGGTGGCGAACCTGCCGAACTCATGATGCAACAGCCAGGGAAGGACAAAGGCCACGACGAACACTCAGGTGGTCTCCATCACGAGCATTAAATTTGTTAAATACAACATTCCGGCCTACCCACGAGAGAGACGCCTTTAATTCGTCAATCCCTTGCTTTCCGCACTATTTGTATCATTCCGCACTCATAGCATATCTTCTCGAATAAAATGCAGCACTTTTTGCCCATAATTGCATTACCTTATATATATATGTTCATTTACGACATGTTGCACCCGTACATTTTAGTGCGGCCAAATACACTGAGGGCTTATGTTCTCCGCATTATGGTGTGATAAAGTCCGAACACTTTCACAAGTCGGCACCGAACTTATAGCATTATATGAATCGGCTCGAATCATGTCTTGGGTCAATAGTTGGGTTTGCCCGGCTCCCATGTTTGGCACCTTACGTTCCGTTCTATCGGCTAAGGTAGCTTTGGGAGAACCACTACGATTGCGCCCGGTTGAGCCGGGTTAACGCCTCGATGGAAAGCTAAAACTGATTTGTCATGATAAAGCGAGAGACTGGTCGCTGTTCGAGAGGTCCTTCGGGTCCTTAAAGACCTCGCCGCTTCGAGCGAAGTTCGGATAATGTCCGACGAAGGCGTGGATAGCGCCCTAATTGGTCCTCGAATACTAGGGGCTTCACGAAATTTAAAATTATAGAATTCTATGGCTAAGTGAGAGTGTTCAAGCACTATAAGTCCGGTTGCCTTGTTCGTTGTGTTGGCGCCTCCTAGATGGACCCAAAATGGGAACTAGAGTGCTCAAGTTTATCCCGAACACCCAGCAGACTGTGGCATGGGGCTGAAGCCGACGACTTGCCATCTCTCAGATTTAATAAACGGCCGCACAGAAGGTAATATTTTAAATTAACAAGCGTTGCTTAGCGCATATGAACAAAGTTTTCAGCGCACATGATAACACATTGCGAATTTACTCAATAATTACATCCCTGGGGCACTCATCCGCAATCTTGCGGGCACCCTTGAGGACAGTCTTATAGTACATTTCGGGCGTACGATATTCCTTGCCCGCTGGTGGCGTCGATGATTAGCTTCTCCGCATCCAGCTTGCCCCAATGCACCTTTGCGCGGGCAAGGGCCCGACGAGCACCTTCAATACAGGCGGAGCGCTTGATAACCTCCACCCAGGGGCACGCATCCACCAACCGTCGCACGAGGCCGAAGTAGCTCCCAGGCATGGCCTCTCCAGGCCACAGCCGGACTATGAGGCCCTTCATGGCCTGCTCGGCCACCTTGTGGAGCTCGACCAGCTGCTTCAGCTGGTCGCTAGAAACACCGGATGGCGGCCTCAAACATCTTGAGACCGAGAAGACCTTCTCCGTTGAGCTCCCTCCTCGGCTCGGTAGAATGTGACATCGAGACTGCTGCCAGGCAGATCTGCAAGCATACAGAGCTCGAATTCGGGTAAGTAACACGTAATTTACATTCACATGCTTGCTTTGCATGAAAAATGCCTTACCGCTGCTATCTTCCTCACCAACTCAATCTCTGAAGGGACTTATGGGCATCGGCCTTGGCAGTTTGGCACTTTCGAGGCGAGGCAAGCTCGGACTCTCGAGTCTTTGAGTCACGCTCCAAACTCTCATGCTTTTCCATGAGAGCACGGAGCTCTTGCTGAACCACCGCCACCGCGCCTCCTGCTTTTCTCGCTCTGCCCGTTCGTGGCGCATTGCGTTCGACGCGGACACGGCCTCCTTCGAGTCGCCACCTCGTTCGTGGCCCTGCAGTACCCATGTTATCCTTGTTATTTTTGTTGCAACCTAAATCCTTTTACATAAGGTACAAGTTCAAAGTGGTGTTACTCACCTTCTTTGTCCTGGAGCTGCTTCTGGCGCGCCGAGCTCTTGCTCGGACCGCTCGACTCTGCTTCAAAGCACCGACCTCCATGATCGGTCTTGGCAGAGGTCAGCGATGCAGCCTGCAACCCATATTGACATAATTTTTAGCAACCCTTCATATATCTTCTTTTTTTCAGATCCTCGGTCCGGCTTCTCTTCCGAACACCGAACCGAGCATCGGGGGCTACTGTCTATGCGGTATTACATTGCATATTTTAACTTCTTACCTCAAAGCACGATAGAAGGCTCTGCGAGCTTGGTCAGCCCGCTCTTAGCAAGCTGCACCTTCAATCACCGCACTCATAATAGTGCGGTGTTCTTCCTCGATGGAAGCGCTCTGCAGCGCCTCCAACAAATTGCCCGGCGCCTCCGGTTGGACGGAAGCCGCCGGTGTCACGGTCTTGCCCTTCATTCGAAGGGGCCGCCGGCCGGACCCCGGAACCACTGCGGGTTGTGATATGGAGTCCGGCGCAAAGTCCGGGAGGACGCCTTGTGGCGCCTCCGGAGCCTCCCCCTGATGGGTCCCTTCTTGGGATCCCACCTCGGCATCCTCGATGTCGCGAGGGGTGGGCGGTCGGGATGGAGTCTACATCCGACGGAGCCAACGACCCTTTCGATGAAGCGGGAGATCATCACTTGGCGGACTACGGGCAGCATGCGGCATCGAATGACACTATGTGATGCGAAAAAGAAATTATAAATCATTCAGGAATCCGGATACTTACGATCTCGCTGGAGGCCTGGCCCTTGAAGGCCATTCTTCCTCGCCAGCGTTGATGTTGGCGGAGCTGTCGGGAATAGTCCTTCCCTCTTGGACCCTTGGCCTCCCTGTTGGGGAAGCCTTCCTCTTCCTCTCTCCTCCTCCAGGAGAGAGTCCTCTTCTCCTCCTCGTTTTCGGGGAGAGTCCGCCCGAGTCGTCGGACACCTGGCAGGAACTCTTTCAAGCACCCGTGGCCTCCTTCCTTACCTTCTTCTCCGGCACCACGTGCGGTGCGGAACCAGCAACCTCGCTAGGCAGGCGTCTCTTTGGATTTTACGGCATAGGGCAGGGCAGATAATCTGCTCCGCCTTCCTCATCCAGTCTGTCAAAGGAAAAGGGAAATTAAAACCGCATAGAGTCAAACTATGAAAAGCAAGTGTCCCGTAAAGGGTAGAATCACTTACCTCGTTGGCTTGGCGCTGCGGCGAAATCCGCGATCTTGATCGCGGATGCGGGGCGGCGCGCTTGAACAGCACCCTCCAGCGCCCGTGCGTCAGGTCGAAGAGCCCGCTCAACGCTGGTGTTGTTCCGGATCGAACTCCACAGATTGAATGCCCGCTCTTGGCATGGGAGAATCCGCGGACGAGCATGACTTGGACCACGTTAACCAGCACGAGGTTCTTCACCGGCTTACGGATACAGGCTTGGAGTCCCGTCGGCTCCTCGAACTACCCCACAGCAAGCCTTCTCTTTCCGGAGGTGAGCTGCGTGGGGATACCAGATCTGAACTTCGGGGCCGCCGCCCATATAGGGTCCACGCTGCTCGGTGATATAGAACCACCCGATTGCCACCCCTTGACGGATTCCACGAAGGCCCTTGAACTAAAGGATGTTGGGCATCTTGCCCAACATGGCGCCTCCGCACTCGCTTGAGTGCCCTTCACTACCTTCGACTTGACATTGAAGGTCTTGAGCCACAAGCGAAGTGGGGCTGATGCGAGAGGAAGGCCTCGCACCCGACGATAAACGCCGAGATGTTGAGGATGAAGTTGGCGCCGGATCATGGAAATCCAGGCCGTAGTAGAACATGAGCCCCGGACAAAGGGGTGAAGTGGAAAGCCCAGCCAGCGGAGGAAATGGGGAAGGAAAACGACCCTCTCATGGGGCTGGGGTGGGGATGAGCTGCCCTCGTCAGGCAGCCGGTGCTGTGATGTCGCCGGAGAGGTATCCGCGCGCGCAGGTTTGGCGATGTGCTCCTCCTTAACGGTGGAGGCCAACCATTTACCTCCCGCTCCGGACATGGTCGGAGAATGTTGAGACGAGATCGCGAACTTGGGCGCTGGAGCTCGAGTCTTGCGGAGATGGATAAGCAAAGGAGGAAGAAGGCGTGGGTGAGAAGGTGAATCCTTATCCCTTATATGGGCGGGCCAAGTCACGCGCCCCCACCGCCTGGTAAAACTCGCTTATCTCCCAAGCATCACCATCAATGGCGGTTGGGTTACCCGTCCGTATTGATGAGAATCCCGGATTAAGGGGAACACGTTCTCTGCTTCGACAAGGCGTGCCAAGAAACCGCTTCGCTAAATGCGCTGAGGTGGTAAAGTAAAAACAATTCAAGTAATGGCTTGGTAGTGGTGTGACGTCATGCCACAAAAAGCGTCAGCAGATTGAACTTGTGTATATATTATTCTCTACGGTGGAATGTGGAATTTATTTTGCGAGCGGACACTATCTGGTGTTCACAATCTTCTATCATTCGAGGAGGAACCCGCGTTGCAATGCCAAGCAATATACGCCCGGACTTATCGTCATTGAAGCCTGGTTCAGGGCTCTTGAGGAGTCTGGATTAGGGGTGTCCGGATAGCGGACTACCATCATCAGCCGAACTATCATTAGCGGACTATCATCATCGACCGGACTCCAAGACTATGAAGATACAAGATTGAAGACTTCTCCCGTGTCCGGATGGGACTTTCCTTGGCGTGGAAGGCAAGCTTGGCGACACGGATATGTAGATCTCCTACCATTGTAACCGACTCTATGTAACCCTAGCCCTCTCCGGTGTCTATATAAACCGGATGGCTCTAGTCCGTGGGACGAACAACAACCCTTACAATCATACCATAGGCTAGCTTCTAGGTTTAGCCTCCTTGATCTCGTGGTAGATCCACTCTTGTAAACATCCACAATATCAATATCAATCAAGCAGGACGTAGGGTTTTACCTCCATCAAGAGGGCCCGAACCTGGGTAAAACATCGTGTCCCTTGTCTCCTGTTACCATCTGCCTAGACGCACAGTTCGGGACCCCCTACCCGAGATCCGCCGGTTTTGACACCCACAGGGAGGAATAATTTTATTTCCACGTAATAAGGCGGCGGTTGCATGCGTGCATCCATGGACCTGGTGTGTCCCCACTATCAGCCTCTCCATGTACAATCCTCTTCCGATGACTCCCGTTTGTTGACCATGCCGCGCCGAGCGCACCAAGGCGATGGACGATGGCGAGGCCTCGGATGGCAACGAGTCGGTGACGGGAAGACGCGACAGTGGAGTCGCAGACGGAGAGGTGTACGAGGGTTAATTAACTGGTTCTCGTGCGGCGTGGTTCCGCCGTCGGCGGAGAATAACAGGAGGTGTGGGGTGGAGGGATGGCTTGGCCGGCGGTGGGGTTGCGCTCCATAGCAAAGCGTGCTAAGGAGAGCTGCTAGCAGCCGGAGGCGGGAGCAGGTGGTCCCGGCGGCGCTGGAGGAAGAAGACGAGAGATCGAAGATGAATACCGGCCGTTGGATGTAAATCCAACGGGGCTATCAATGTCAGAATCATTTGTTGACTAAGTTGACAACGCCTTGTGTTGGCTTCGACCTATTGGCCCACATTTCAGCCTCCAAAATGTCGCACATATTCAACCCATGTTTTTAGAATTTACAATCCATTCGCTGCGCTGGGGGAACAAACAATATAGCGTCCATGCGGCCCATTTATTTTTGTTCGAAAAAAACTACAACCCATTTGCACTTTCTAGAAATACACGAATTTTTTGACCTGGGTGACCCAATAATGTAGCGTCCATTCAGCCCATTTATTTTTCCCTAAAAAATTACAACCCATTTGCACTTTCTCGAAATACACGATTTTGCTGGCTGGTTCTAATTATAATGTTGGGTTGGGCGCAGCAATGTTATCAAAAAAATAAACAGGGGCTGAGCATTTTGTTATAAATATATTTAAATAATAAGTGCTTTATTTACATTGGTCCTTAAATCTTACCAAACTTTTGTACACAATCACGTGTATTTTCGTTGACCTTAAGTAAAAAAACCAGTATTTTATTGTCAAACATTTATTTTTAAAGTTCATAATACATGGGATATTTTTTCTTATATATGTAAGTATCTGTTAAATATATGATGATAAAAACAATAATATATAATAACATATAAAATAATATGAATATATATAATATAGTTAGAAGGGAAACATAAGTTGGACCTAGCGTTCTGTTGGGGAACGTAGTAATTTCAAAAAATTTCCTACGATCACGCAAGACCATGGTGATGGCATAGCGAGAGGGAAGAGTGTCCATCCACGTACCCTCAGAGACCCGAAAGCGAGCGTTATAACAACGCGGTTGATGTAGTCGACGTCTTCACGATCCGACCGATCCAAGCACCGAGCGTCGGCACCTCCGAGTTACGCACACGTTCAGCTCGATGGCGATCCCGGACTCGATCCAGCAAAGTGTCGGGGATGAGTTCCGTCGACCGCGATGGCGTGGTGACGATGTTGATGCTCCACCGGCGCGGGGCTTCGCCTAAGCTCATGACGATATGACTTCTCCGGCGCGGGGCTTCGCCTAAGCTCATGACGATATGACGAAGTGGAATATGGTGGAAGGGGCACCGCACACGGCTAAGGAAAGATCCGTAGATCAACTTGTGTGTCTTGGGTGCCCCTGCCCCGTGATATATAAAGGAGCCAAGGGGAGGTGGCGGCCCTAGGGGGGCGCGCTAAGGAGGAGTCCTACTCCCACCGGAGTAGGACTCCCTCTCCTAGTTGGACTAGGATTGGAGGAGGGGAAGAGGAAGGCGCCGCCCCCTTCCTTGTCCTATTCGGACTAGAGGGGGGGGCGCAGCCCACCTTGGCCTGCCCTTCCTCTTCTCCCATGGCCCATTAAGGCCCATAGACTTCCGGGGGTTCCGGTAACCTCCGGTACTCAGAAAAATCCGATTTCACCCGGAGCACTTCCGATGTCCAAATGTAGGCTTCAATATATCAATCTTTATGTCTCGACCATTTGAGACTCCTCGTCATGTCCGTGATCACATCCGGGACTCGAACAACCTTGGTGCATCAATACTTATAAACTCATTATGAGCATCATCGAAGCGTTAAGCGTGCGGACCCTACGGGTTCGAGAACTATGTAGACATGACCTAGAACCATTCTCGGTCAATAACCAATAGCGGAACCTGGATGCCCATATTGGTTCCTACATATTCTCGAAGATCTTTATCGGTCAAACCGCATAACGACATCGTTGTTCCCTTTGTCATCGGTATGTTACTTACCCGAGATTCGATCGTCGGTATCAATACCTAGTTCAATCTCGTTACGGTAAGTCTCTTTACTCGTTCCGTAATACATCATCTCACAACTAACTCATTAGTTGTAATGCTTGCAAGGCTTAAGTGATGTGCATTACCGAGAAGGCACGGAGATACCTCTCCGACAATCGGAGTGACAAAACCTAATCTCGAAATCGCCAACCCAACAAGTACCTTTGGAGACACCTGTAGTACTCCTTTATAATCACCCGATTCGTTGTGACGTTTGGTAGTACCAAAGTGTTCCTCCGTGGCACGGAGTTGCATAATCTCATAGTTATAGGAACATGTATGGGTCATGAAGAAAGCATTAACATACTAAGCGATCAAGTGTTAAGCTAACGGAATGGGTCATGTCAATCAGATCATTCAACTAATGATGTGACCTTGTTAATCAAATAACAACTCCTTGTTCATGGTTAGGAAACATAACCATCTTTGATTAACAAGCTAGTCAAGTAGAGGCATACTAGTGACATCTGTTTGTCTATATATTCACACATGTATTATGTTTCCGGTTAATACAATTCTAGCATGAATAATAAACATTTATCATGATATAAGGAAATAAATAATAACTTTATTATTGCCTCTAGGGCATATTTCCTTGATCTCCCACTTGCACTAGAGTCAATAATCTAGTTCACATCGCCATGTGATTTAACATCAATAGTTCACATCTATATGTGGTTAACACCCATAGTTCACATCGACATGTGACCAACACCCAAAGGGTTAACTAGAGTCGATAATCTAGTTCACATCGCTATGTGATTAACACCCAAAGAGTACTAAGGTGTGATCATGTTTTGCTTGTGAGATAATTTTAGTCAGCGGGTCTGTCACATTGAGCCGTAAGTATTTTGCAAATTTCTATGTCTACAATGCTCTCACGGAGCTACTCTAGCTAATTGCTCCCACTTTCAATATGTATCCAGATAGAGACTCGAGTCATCTAGATCAGTTTAAAACTTGTATCGGCGTAACCCTTTACGACGAACCTTCTTTCACTTCCATAATCGAGAAACATATCCTTATTCCACTAAGGATAATTTTGACCGCTGTCCATTGATCTACTCCTAGATCACTATTGCACTCCTTGCCAAACTTAGTGGTAGGGTATGCAATAGATCCAGTACACAACATGACATACTTTATAGAACCTATGTCCGATGCATAGGAATGACTTTCATTCTCTTTCTATCTTCTGCTGTGGTCGGGTTTTGAGTCTTACTCAATCTCACACCTTGTAACACAGGCAAGAACTCTTTCTTTGACTGTTCCATTTTGAACTACTTCAAAATCTTGTCAAGGTATGTATTCATTGAAAAACTTATCAAGCGTCTTGATCTATCTCTATAGATCTTGATGCTCAATATGTAAGCAGCTTCACGAGGTCTTTCTTTGAAAAACTCCTTTCAAATACTCCTTTATGCTTTGCAGAATAATTCTACATTATTTCCGATCAACAATATGTCATTCACATATACTTATCGAAATGCTGTAGTGCTCCCACTCACTTTCTTGTAAATACAGGCTTCTCCAAAAGTCGTAGAAAAACCATATGCTTTGATCAAATCATCAAGCATATATTCCAACTCGAGATGCTTGCACCAGTCCATAGATGGATCGCTGGAGCTTGCACATTTTGTTAGCTCCTTTAGGATTGACAAAACCTTCTGGTTGCATCATATACAACTCTTCTTTAATAAATCCATTAAAGAATGTAGTTTTGACATCCATTTGCCGATTTCATAAAATGTGGCAATTGCTAACATGATTCGGACAGACTTAAGCATCGCTACTGAGTTGAGAAAATCTCATTGTAGTCAACACCTTGAACTTGTCAAAACCTTTTTGCGACAAGTCGAGCTTTGTAGATAGTAACACTACTATCAACATCTGTCTTCCTCTTGAAAATCCATTTATCTACATGGCTTGCTGATCATCGAGCAAGTCAATCAAAGTCCATACTTTGTTCTCATACATGGATCCTATCTCAGATTTCATGGTCTCAAGCCATTTCGCGGAATCTGGGCTCATCATCGCTTCCTCATAGTTCGTAGGTTTCATCATGTTCTAGTAACATGACTTCCAGAACATGATTACCGCACCACTCTGGAGCGGATCTTACTCTGGAAGACCTACGAGGTTTGGTAGTAACTTGATCTGAAGTTTCATGATCATCATCATTAACTTCCTCACTAATTGGTGTAGTAATCACCAGAACTGATTTCTGTGATGAACTACTTTCCAATTAAGGGAGAAGGTACAAATTACTTTATCAAGCTCTTTACTTTCCTCCCACTCACTTCTTTCGAGAGAAACTTCTTCTCTAGAAAGGATCCATCTTAGCAACGAAAAACTTGCCTGCGGATCTGTGATAGAAGGTGTACCCAACATTTTCTTTTGGGTAATCTATGAAGACGCACTTCTCCGATTTGGGTTCGAGCTTATCGGTGAAAATTTTTCACATAAGCATCACAACTCAAACTTTTAAGAAACGACGACTTAGGTTTCTTGTTAAACCATAGTTCATACGGTGTCATCTCAGCGGTTTAGATGGTGCCCTATTAAGCGTGAATGCAGCTGTCTCTAATGCATAACCCCAAAAGCGATAGTGGTAAATCGGTAAGATACATCATAGATCGCACCATATCCAATAAAGTGCGATTCTGACGTTCGGACACACCATTATGCTGTGGTGTTCGGTGGCGTGAGTTTGAAACTATTTCACATTGTTTCAAATGAAGACCAAACTCGTAACTCAAATATTTATCTCCACGATCAGATCGCGTGAAACTTTATTTTCTTGTTACGATGATTTTCCACTTCACTCTGAAATTCTTTGAACTTTTCAATTATTTCAGACTTATGTTTCATCAAGTAGATATACCCATATCTGCTCAAATCATCTGTGAAGGTCAGAAAATAACAATACTTGCCACGAGCATCAACACTCATTGGATCGCATACATCGGTATGTATTATTTCCAATAAGTCAATAGCTTGTTCCATTGTTCGGGAGAGCGGAGTTTTAGTCATCTTGCCCAAAAGGCACGGTTACAAGTACCAAGTGATTCATAATCAAGTGATTCCAAAATCCATCGCATGGAGTTTCTTCATGCGCTTTACACCAATATGACCTAAACGGCGAGTGCCACAAATAAGTTGCACTATCATTATTAACTTTGCATCTTTTGGTTTCAATATTATGAATATGTGTATCATACGATCGAGATCCAACGAACCATTTTCATTGGGTGTGTAACCATATAAGGTTTTATTCATGTAAGCAGAACAACAATTTATTCTCTTACTTAAATGAATAACCGTATTGCAATAAACATGATCAAATCATATTCATGCTCAACATAAACACCAAATAACATTTATTTAGGTTTAACACTAATCCGAAAATATAGGGAGTGTGCGATGATGATCATATCAATCTTGGAACTACTTCCAACACTCATCGTCACTTTCCCTTCAACTAGTCTCTGTTTATTCGTAACTCCTGTTTGAGTTACTAATCTTAGCAACCGAACAAGTATCAAATACTCGGGGCTACTATAAACACTAGTAATGCACACATCAATAATCGTATATCAAATATACTCTTGTTCACTTTGCCATCCTTCTTATCCACCAAATATTCAGGGCATTTTGCTTCCGGTGACCATTTCCTTTGCGGTGTAAACACTCGGTTTCAGGCTATGGTCCAGCTTTGGGCTTCTTCGCAAGAGTGACAACTTACTTGTCTTTCTACTTGAAGTTCCCTTTCTTTCCCTTTGCCCTTTTCTTGAAACTAGTGGTCTTGTCAATCATCAACACTTGATGCTCTTTCTTGATTTCTACCTTCGTCGATTTTCAACATCACGAAGAGCTCGAGAATCTTTTCGTCATCCCTTGCATACTATAGTTCATCACGAAGTTCTAGTAACTTAGTGATGGTGACTAGAGAATTCTGTCAATCACTATCTTATCTGGAAGATTAACTCCCACTTGATTCAAGCGATTGAAGTACCCAGACAATCTGAGCACATGCTCACTAGTTGAGCGATTCTCCTCCATCTTTTAGCTATAGAACTTGTTGGAGACTTCATATCTCTCAACTCGGTATTTGCTTGAAATATTAACTTCAACTCCTGGAACATCTCATATGGTCCATGACGTTCAAAACGTCTTTGAAGTCCCGATTCTAAGCCGTTAAGCATGGTGCACTAAACTATCAAGTAGTCATCATATTGAGCTAGCCAAGCGTTCATAACGTATGCATCCGCTCCTGCAATAGGTCTGTCACCTAGCGGTGCATTAAGGACATAATTCTTCTATGCAGCAATGAGGATAAACCTCAGATCACGGATCCAATCCGCATCATTGCTACTAACATTTTCAATACAATTTTCTCTAGGAACACATATGAAAACATAGGGAAGCAACAACGCGAGCTATTGATCTACAACATAATTTGCAAAATACTACCGGGACTAAGTTCATGATAAATTAAAGTTCAATTAATCATATTACTTAAGAACTCCCACTTAGACCGACATCTCTCTAGTCATCTTAAGTGATTACGTGATCCAAATCAACTAAACCATGTCCGATCATCACGTGAGATGGAGTAGTTTCAATGGTGAACATCACTATGTTGATCATATCTACTATATGATTCACGCTTCGACCTTTCGGTCTCCGTGTTCCGAGGCCATATCTGTTATATGCTAGGCTCGTCAAGTTTAACCTGAGTATTCGCGTGTGCAACTGTTTTGCACCGTTGTATTTGAACGTAGAGCCTATCACACCCGATCATCACGTGGTGTCTCGGCACGAAGAACTTTCGCAATGGTGCATACTCGGGAGAACACTTCTTGATAATTTTGGTGAGAGATCATCTTATAATGCTACCGTCAATCAAAGCAAGATAAGATGCATAAAGGATAAACATCACATGCAATCAATATAAGTGATATGATATGGTCATCATCATCTTGTGCTTGTGATCTCCATCGCGAAGCACCGTCATGATCACCATCGTCACCGCGCGACACCTTGATCTCCATCGTAGCATCGTTGTCGTCTCGCCAACTATTGCTTCTCGACTATCGCTACTCCTTAGTGATAAAGTAAAGCAATTACATGGCGTTGCATTTCATACAATAAGCGACAACCATATGGCTCCTGCCGATTGCCGATAACTTGGTTACAAAACATGATCATCTCATACAATATAGCATCACGTCTTGACCATATCACATCACAACATGCCTGCAAAAACAAGTTAGGCGTCCTCTACTTTGTTGTTGCAAGTTTTACGTGGCTGCTACGGGCTGAGCAAGAACCGTTCTTACCTACGCATCAAAACCACAGCGATACTTCGTCAAATAGACTCCGTTTAACCTTCTCAAGGACCGGGCGTAGCCACACTCGATTCAACTAAAGTGAGAGAGCAGACACCCGCCGGTCACCTTTAAGCAACGAGTGCTCGGGCGGTGAAACCAGTCTCGCGTAAGCGTCTGGCGTAATGTCGGTCCGGGCGCTTCATCTCACAATACCGCTGAACCAAAGTATGACATCTGGTAGGCAGTATGACTTGTATCGTCCACAACTCACTTGTGTTCTACTCGTGCACATGACATCAACGCATAAAACCAGGCTCGATACCCTGTTGGGGAGCGTAGTAATTTCAAAAATTTCCTACGATCACGCAAGACCATGGTGATGGCATAGCAACGAGAGGGAAGAGTGTCCGCCCGTACCCTCGTGAGACCGAAAGCGAGCGTTATAACAACGCGGTTGATGTAGTCGTGCGTCTTCACGATCCGACCGATCCAAGCACCGAGCGACGGCACCTCCGAGTTCGCACACGTTCAGCTCGATGGCGATCCCGGACTCCGATCCAGCAAAGTGTCGGGGATGAGTTCCGTCGACCGCGATGGCGTGGTGACGATGTTGATGCTCCACCACGGCAGGGCTTCGCCTAAGCTCGCGACGATATGACTTCTCCGGCGCAGGGCTTCGCTTAAGCTCATGACGATATGACCGAAGTGGAATATGGTGGAAGGGGCACCGACACGGCTAAGGAAAGATCCGTAGATCAACTTGTGTGTCTTGGGGTGCCCCTGCCCCGATATAAAGGAGCCAAGGGGAGGTGGCTGGCCCTAGGGGAGGCGCGCAGGAGGAGTCCTACTCCCACCGGAGTAGGACTCCCCCTCTCTCCTAGTTGGACTAGGATTGGAGGAGGTGAAGAGGGAAGGGTGCCGCCCCCTTCCTTGTCCTATTGGGACTAGAGGGGGAGGGGCGCAGCCCACCTACAGCCTGCCCTTCCTCTTCTCCCATGGCCCATTAAGGCCCATAGACTTCCCGGGGTTCGGTAACCTCCGGTACTCGATAAAATCCGATTTCACCGGAACACTTCCGATGTCCAAATGTAGGCTTCAATATATCAATCTTTATGTCTCGACCATTTCGAGACTCCTCGTCATGTCCGTGATCACATCCGGGACTCGAACAACCTTGGTGCATCAATACTTATAAACTCATTATGAGCTGTCATCGAAGCGTTAAGCGTGCGGACCCTACGGGTTCGAGAACTATGTAGACATGACCTAGAACCATTCTCGGTCAATAACCAATAGCGGAACCTGGATGCCCATATTGGTTCCTACATATTCTACGAAGATCTTTATCGGTCAAACCGCATAACGACATCGTTGTTCCTTTGTCATCGGTATGTTACTTACCGAGATTCGATCGTCGGTATCAATACCTAGTTCAATCTCGTTACGGTAAGTCTCTTTACTCGTTCCGTAATACATCATCTCACAACTAACTCATTAGTTGTAATGCTTGCAAGGCTTAAGTGATGTGCATTATCGAGAAGGCTGGAGATACCTCTCCGACAATCGGAGTGACAAAACCTAATCTCAAATCGCCAACCCAACAAGTACCTTTGGAGACACCTGTAGTACTCCTTTATAATCACCCGATTCGTTGTGACGTTTGGTAGTACCAAAGTGTTCCTCCGTAGCACGGAGTTGCATAATCTCATAGTTATAGGAACATGTATGGGTCATGAAGAAAGCATTAACATACTAAGCGATCAAGTGTTAAGCTAACGGAATGGGTCATGTCAATCAGATCATTCAACTAATGATGTGACCTTGTTAATCAAATAACAACTCCTTGTTCATGGTTAGGAAACATAACCATCTTTGATTAACAAGCTAGTCAAATAGAGGCATACTAGTGACATACTGTTTGTCTATATATTCACACATGTATTATGTTTCCGGTTAATACAATTCTAGCATGAATAATAAACATTTATCATGATATAAGGAAATAAATAATAACTTTTATTATTGCCTCTAGGGCATATTTCCTTCACGTTCCTATTCTTATATAGAAAAATAGAACAGACCTCTGCATTTTCTTCAAAAATTTACATAAGTTGGGCTGCGGATATTTAAGAACAAATAAGACATAGGATGGGAGGGCCATAGGCCGGTCGATACATGACGACCCTCAAAAAAATACAAACCGGCATGTCGTGGGCTGCACATGTTAAAAAAGAAATCCTAGACTGGGCAGCCCACAACCCAGCTGATACTTGTTGGACCACTGATAATAAATGATACATGCCAGCTCCCCAATGACTAGCTTCATTGTAAATTTATCTCCTTTAGTAACTACGTTGACAAATCTATGGCCCCCAACGTCAGTATAGCATTAGGAGGAAGTATTTTTTCAATGAGGGACTTGCTTGCGTACGGCCATGGACCTGGTACGGCCATGGACGTGCTACACTAGTGGTAGATGTTGTGCTTAATTTCTAGTGAAAGTACTGGAGTAGCCCAGTGGCCAACTTCCACTCCCCAACCGCTGCTCCGCCCGGGTTCGATTCCACCTGATGCAGTGAAAGATTACATGATATGTCTCCAACATATCTATACTTTTTGATTGTTCCATGCTGTTATATTACCATTCTTGGATGTTTTACAATCATTTTATATCATTTTTTGGGACTAACCTATTGACATGGTTCCCAGTGCCAGTTGCTGTTTTTTGCTTGTTTTTTACATCACAGGGAACCAATACCAAACAGAGTCCAAGCGCAGTGAAACTTTTTGTGGATTGTTTCTTGACCAGAAGATACAAGATGGGCCGAAGAAGTACCAGAGGGGTGCCCCAAGGGGGGCACATCCCACCAGGGCGCGCCTGGGGGCTAAGACGCGCCCAGGTGGGTTATGCCCACCTCGGTGGCCTCCCGCACTGCCTCTTTGCTCTATAAATACTCCAATATTCCAGAAACCATAGGGGAGTCAAATCAATTCCAGCAGCCGCAAGTTCTAGAACCACCAGATCCAATCTAGACACCATCATGGAGGGGTTCATCATCCTCATTGGTGCCTCTCCGATGATGCGTGAGTACTTCATTGTAGACCTACGGGTCCGTAGTTAGTAGCTAGATGTCGGTGTACAAAAGTAGGGGCACATCTTTTTACCACTTTACTTGTGCACGGGCAGTCGGAGCAGGGCGCCACGGCCACACTAAGCAGGGCAGAGGAGGGGAGCCGGAGAGAAGCCGAAGCACAAGATGGCCAAGGCAACGCCAAGACCAAAGATACCAAAGAGCGAGAGGGCAAGGCGGACTCCCCCGGCAAGGCCCTTGCCGGGGCAGCTTCCGTGGCCCCGACAAGAGCCTTGCCGGGGCAACTTGCCCGATGCTAACAGAGCGAGCCACCCTTGAGCCCACGGGTTCCAACTCAACCAACCACATTGGAACTAGGGCTCGGGAGGCACCTCCGTGGTAGCATGCAAATCTTTGTCAAGACCATAGAAATATAAGATCAGATGAGAACTAGAAGACGATGATACTCGGAAAGATCCTTCCCGAGGAAAGCCACAAGACCCCCAGCAAGATACTTGCAGGGGATGACTGCGTGCCACGGTAAGACCCTTGTCGAGGGCGTCAGCGGGGCCACAGCCAGGCCCACGTCGACCAAGACTCCACCGCCGTCCGCAAGCAGCTGCTAGCTCAACCAGCTGGGTAGGCACCTGCATGGCGACATGTGAGGGAGTCCTGGACTAAGTGGTCCTCGGGCGTCCGGCCTGTTATCCATGGGCCGGACTGATGGGCTATGAAGACACGAAGACCGAAGACTATACCCGTGTCCGGATTGGACTCTACTTGGCGTGGAAGGCAAGCTGGGCGATTAATTATGAAGATTCCCTTTTATGTAACCGACCTCGTGTAAACCTAGATCTCTCCGGTGTCTATGTAAACCGGAGAGCATAGTCCGGATAGAACAGATTCATTACCATATACTCATAGGCTAGACTTCTAGGGTTTAGCCATTATGATCTCGTGGTAGATCAATTCTTGTAACAGTCATATTCATCAAGATCAATCAAGCAGGAAGTAGGGTATTACCTCCATAGAGAGGGCCCGAACCTGGGTAAACATCGGGTCCACCGTCTCCTGTTACCATCGACTCTAGACGCACAGTTCGGGACCCCCTACCCAAGATCCCCCGGTTTTGACACCGACATTGGTGCTTTCATTGAGAGTTCCATTGTGCAGTCGACGAAAGGATTCGATGGCCCCTTCGATCGTCAGTAATGACGCCGTGCAGGGAGAAACCTGCCTCCCCGGACAAATCTTTGTGTTCGGCGGCTTCGTACTGCGGGCCAACTCTCTTGGCCATCTGGAGCAGGTCGATAGCTAGCTACGCCCCTGGCCATCAGGTCAGATTTGGAAGCTTGAACTACGTCGCGGATATCTGCGGAGACCCGATCTTCGATGGATTTTAGACCACGGTGATCACCCCCTTCTCTCCGGTGAACATGACTTAAATCTGTCATTGGGGCACACCCAGGAGATGGATCCTGTTATTGCAACGGCCTCAATATCGAAGCAGATCATCCCCTCTGAGGCCATAAAGTACGAGGCGTTGGAGCCACACACGGACTCCACATCCTGCAATGCATGCGTCAATGAAACTCCGGACTTGTCTCCGGCTTCACGTCCGGATCAAGTGCGCCAGCGGACACCGAGCTGGATCGGTTACTGATTTTCGAATTTAGTGCCGCAAACATCTTCCAGCATTTGCCTTTGGGTGACGTACTAAATTCTTTGAAGAACTTGTCCCTGGAGGAAGACTCACAGCCGAACTATGTTCGGTTCGAGCTAGAGGCGGACGATGAGGAATTTTGCTTCCCACCCGCCACCCACTTCATAGCCACCGTCGATGACTTAACCGACGTGCTTGACTATGGCTCCGAAGAAATCAACGGCATGGACGATGATGCCGACAGGGAGCAAGGCCAAGACCCACCATTCACTGGACGTTGGACGGCCACCTATTCGTACGATGTGTACATGGTTGATACACCTAAAGGATCTGGCGACGATAAAGAAGAGCCGGATAAGAACAAACCCTCTGAGACGCAGTCCAAGCGCCGGCTTCCCAAACGTCGTTCTAAGCCTCGTCGCTCAAAGGATGGCAACACTGGCACCAGAGAAAATAGTACTCCGGGCGACGCAACCAATCAAGACCCTGTCGGCGTTGCATTCGAACAGGAGGAACATGACAACATGCAAGACAACCCTGATGAACAGGCCATAGAAGATAACTCAGAGGACAATAGTTACCATCCGCCCTCCAAAGAGGAGACAAGCCTCGGCAACGAAGATTTTGTCGTGCCCGAGGACCCTCTGGAGCAGGAACGCTTTAAGCTTCAACTCATAGCCACTCCAAGGAGCCTGAAAAAGAAACATCAGCAGCTTCAAGCTAAACAAAATCTGCTCATCGACAGATGGACTGACGTCCTGACAGCGGAAGAATACGGCCTCAAGCGCCCAGCCAAGAGCTACCCGAAACGCAGACTACTACCTCAATTTGATGAGGAGGCACCAGAACACATATCTCCCTCGCATAATGAGGAGCGACCACCACGTGGTCGAGACAGGGCGGCCGACCGGCCACCCCGTGGCAGGGACAAAGCGGCAACTCAGGCCGAACAGCAGCCTGTTCCACCGCCTCGGCAAATAGAGACGGAAGAGTTCGGGGTCACACATACGACCTCCGGCAAAACTGGACGATAGAATAAGACACACAAGATCGATCTGCGGACCGTGAGGGCGTGTCTCGAGGCACGAAGAAGGCTACCTATTCAGACGTGATAAATCTAACCACGCCCGGACCGAATACCGCAGAAGGACTCCATCAGAGCTACTCCACGACTCGGCCTGATATAGAGGCACCG